>CAIGRP010120042.1:0-16655 GCA_903798385.1 Fraxinus cuspidata
TGCCTAATTAAATGAATACCCCTTCCATTAAACACTTGCGCATGACAAAACAGAATGCGGAATTCAAACCCCTATATTCTTAACCAAAGTTTATAAACACATCTCACATCCGCGTATCCTTGCACTCACTGGGATACTGCTTCAATTGCAAATCACACAAATCGATTCGCCACTCGCCGAAAACTTCATGTCCATGTTGAATTAACTAACTCTATAAAGTTCGAATCTTTTCCCAATATTAATTTTTTTAGGTTTAAGTGCATAATTTCGAGCTGTCTTGAGAATATTCTTTTAGGGTTCGAGAATTTTGAGCTGCAAGAAGTTTCGAGAATTTCGGCAGAGAGACCTGGCAATGGACTACGAGCCGTATGATAGCAGTGGTGAGTATTTTTCCTGATAATATATGTATTTCGGTTGTAAAGTGATGAATTTTGTAAATTGAGGTTAGGGTTTTGTGTAATTATGATATGCATTGTTGCTGTATTTCAATTTGGGGCGAATTGGGTCACTATTGAAAGTAAAAATTACGTCTTGGAGTTTCAATTCTTGAATTTCTTGTGTTTTAAGAATTGATTTACTGAATTTTTTTAGCTAGGTTTTTTAGGTTTTGCACTGTCATTTTTTTTCCTTTTATATTTAAACTTTGGAAGTATTTTTTGCTCTTATAAAAGAGAGAGCTGGGGAGCTTAGAAAATCTATCCTCATGTATTAATAGGTATAAACTTTTTAGGTAACAGTTCATTTTACATTGTAGAATTCTGAATTCATACGAGGGTTTGAATTATTTTGTTGCAGATACACTACCATACGAACCTGATAGTGGTCCAGGTTAAATGGCACATTAGATGGGTTATTTACAATTTCTGAAGTTTCTAAGCAATGCATTAATTATTGAGAAATCAAATTTGTTCAGTTACACACTGTTATATTGAAAGTGTGGGGGTTAAAATAACAAAGTTTATAGATGCAGTTTGCAAAAGAAAGAGCTCTGAGAACAGAAAGATCCTCTTTCTCGGTTGAATGTATTTGATTAGATATCTCTATGTTTGCATCTGGTAGGTGCTTACTGCTTAGAAATTTATGTTAGATTTGAATATCTTCTACCATTTGTTTAAGAAGTAGAAGTGTTAAGAGTGTTAGGATCTGTCCTTATCTGAATATATGAGAGGGATGGACTTGATTAATGATTTTAGTATGGGGAAGAAGTGGAATTCCGATTATGAATTTGTGATCATTTATCGTGATAATGTTGGAATGTGTGTATCATGGTTTAAAGTTCATTTCCATATCATGTTTAGGAACAATGAAAACTATAACATGTTAAGTTTTTGGAGATTCTTATAAAAACAATTAAAAAGTTGCATTTCCGTATAAATAAATCCATTATGTTTACAATGTTGGTTCAATTTAACAATTATAAAATGAAAATATAAGAATTAGTATTAATTATTTTGTGAGAGTGAAGAATTTATCTTACTGAAAATCTTATAATTTTTTGTGATTACTCATGTTATGTTCTCTAAAATGGAACCATTTTGACAATTATCGATATGTATTAAAATGTTAAACCGTGCGTATTATAATGGGTATGCATGAGTAATTTTTTTTACCAAATTACCACTACTGGCCCTTCGCCTTTATGGGTCAGGATGTTTTAGCTTTTTACAGAAAAAGGAAATACTCGTGCATTATGTCATTTGTCTTTTGGGATATAAGACACTCAGCATATTGTTATATATGGGCAGATAAATTGATAGGCATAGTCATACAAACTAGTTACGATATTTATAAAGACGTAATAAATAATGTTGAAATAAATGCATGTCCATGTCAACATCTTCACACATGGCATCTATAATTATATAAACATATGAACTTAATTAAATAAGCTATCTTCTACTCTTCATCTACAAGCATGTTTGGGAGTGTTCACAAAATGTTAAGTTATAAAAAGATAGAAATGAGGGATGGATAAGGGGTTAGTACTTATGAGTCTCTCGAAGCGTGTGAATAAAAAGTGACTTTTGTGTTTATAAATAGTTTATAAACATGAGCCAAATAAACATGAGCCAAACATAGGGTACGTATATTTCCTCCTCCACTTTGAGCCATAGAATAATTTCCCATGCCTAATATCCCCGAAATTCGCATTTATGGTCATGCTATTGGAAAGGGTGTTCAAGCTTAATTATTGAAAACGTGCTTGTCTACTCCTACCCATTATAGTCTTTACATAGAGGTCATTTTTCCTTTTGCCATCGAAATTTCCTGATGTAATGTGTGTAGCTTGTTCCACAAATACACGGTTTTGCGGGTATCCCCTCATCTAATACCTACTACTAAGAGTTGAAAGTAGCTAAGTCGCTTGTATAATTTATCTACGAATAGATGCAGCTAACACGTATTTCAGGGGAGGTGTTAGAGCAGTTTCTTATCTCTTTCTACCTAAAAAATGTGATTGAGAGTGGATTTCACGTTCGATAGTGTCGAGAATGTATTAGCCATCAATGACTGTACTTTCATAAAAGCAACATTGGGTGGTGGTTCCTCTCTTTCCTCTTGAACCTCGAACAAAAAAACTCGAACAAAAAATCGATCTCGCCAACTTAAGAACCTCTTGTTCTCCGTAGCGCTTATGTCATACATGTGCTAACCATAAGCCTCAACATTCGCTTTAAGCCCGGTGAGAGAAAAAATATCTCTGGAGGAAGGTCAAAAGTATCTACTTCTTTCGCTTTAGTCCTATACTCCAGAAAGCAAATTTTGTTCCATATGTTCATCGCTCTATTATGTATGATTTCGAGATGAAGAGGGGGCAGATGTTTTCAAAACGTCGCGAGTCGTTGCTCCCGCTTGGTGCCTCATGTTTTCAACGGTTTGGAGCTCGTGCAACCCTACGGCTTATGTGCAAGTTGTGGCCCACACCTCCTATTTGTTAAAGGTGGGCTACATGAACTCTGATTCGATCCGAGTATTTAATCCCGCAGTTGAGATGCTTGGTTGACTCCTTAACCTTGATAGAAAGATGGCTTATTGCCCTTCTCAACTCCGCAGTTTTCAGTTTATTGTGATAAAGTATATAATTATATAGAAACGCTGGTTTTTTCCTGCCCTCTTTGGAAAAGGTATTCCCTCCCTTGCTGCATTAGTAAATACTGAAAGCCACAACTAAGGTTTTGCTATATATATGGTCAGGCTTTTTCTTTCGTATTATCTTGAGCTTACCTTTCCTTTTTCGATAGGTACCACCCCAACCTTGATCCTAACCCAGGTGTCTTGATTCTATCGGCTTTGATTACGATTAGTATTTTCATTAGCAATAAATGCTCGTAATCAATAATATGTTATTTATTTGGACACCCACTTTCATATAAAATGTAAAGATAGAGACGGACAACAAGACACCAGATTCTTTAATTAACTTTTTTGATGTTTAGTTTCTAGTAGTAATAGAATATTGCTTCATAATGAGCTGTATGAGTTAGATCACGCGCTATTCTCTCCACGAGGAGATGTAAAGGAATAAGCCACGTACATATGTAGAAAGGTGTCTTTTGATGTATAAATTGGAGAGCTAATTGGCAAGAGATCACCTAGGATTTTAATTAGTCAGTTGGAAGTCGGAACAACGAAAATATTTGCACTACAAAAGGAAACTATTTACTAGATGTTTTAAGCTGTCTAAAGTAAATCCATGAACCTGATCTTCCAAGGCTTTGTTGAAGATCATATTTAAATGATATACATGTGGCCGTCTCGTAACATTATAAGTTTTTAGATATGCATGTTTTAAGTTGCGTAAAAGTTGTTCAACAGGCTTCATTAGCTAAACCTGCTCTTTCTAATTGTGTGAAATTTTGGATGACTTGTCTAACTTTAGTTTTCTGCACTCTTGAATACTTTCCTTTTGATTTCATTTTAGGGCGTACTGGCTTCTTTATCCAAATAACACAATTTCCTTTCCTTCCTTTAGTTTTGATACCGTTGTGTTTCAGGAACTGATGATGATCTTCCTCCATGCATGATGAAACTGATATGGAAGCCAAAATTCACCAGCTTGAGCAAGAAGCATACAGTTCAATTTTAAGAGCCTTTAAAGCACAAGCTGATGCCATTACATGGGTAACATTGAACACTTGAAACTAATACTGTCATATTTGTTTGATCAGGTTTAAATGACTGCTCAATAAAATGTATTTTCTTCAGGAGAAGGAAAGTTTAATAACTGAACTGAGGAAAGAGTTACGACTGTCAAATGAAGAGCACAGGGAGCTTCTTGGTAGAGTTAATGCAGATGAAACAATCCGAAGAATAAGGTACCTTCTAATTTAGTAGAATTGATAATGTGCTATTTTGTTTCTTTGTTTCATAAAAATTGGGAAATGCTATCAGAGAGTGGAGGCAGTCAGGTGGGCTTCAACCAGGCATTCATGGTACTGGTCAAGCTGTCAACGATCCAGTGCCCAGTCCTTCCGTATCAGCTTCTCGCAAGAAACGGAAAATAGCCCCCTCTTTGCCTTCTCAATCCTTTGGTGGGCCATCTCCTTTCCACCCACAGGCAATGGCCACAGCAAACCAGCCATCTTCATCGTCTGCGAAGCGTGGATCCATGATGGGGACAAAGGGGAAAAAGCCTAAATCTGTAAGCATTATTTATTACAAAGTTTGCCCCTATACAAATTTTGATTCTAATTTTCATTTATAATTTCCTTGACAGGGTCAGATTCCTACTGGTTCATCCTCAATGAAAATGCAATATCCCTCTTCTGGTCCAGCTGGAAGAGGTCAATTTGGTAACCGTATTTCTTCTGGTGGCCTTCCAAATGAACCTGCCGAAGGAGCTACATTTAATCAATTCATCGGACGGAAAGTAAGGACCAGATGGCCTGATGACAATAATTTCTATGAAGCTGTCATAACCGACTACAATGCAGCTGAGGTAGATCTGATTTATGGTGATTTATAGACTTCACGTTGAGCGTATTTAATACTTTGAACTGCAATGTTATCCAGGATCGACATGCTCTAGTTTATGATTATGGTACTCCAAACGAGACATGGGAATGGGTCAACCTTGCTGAGGTAGGTGCATGTTTATTCTCATGTATGGAACATTCAAAAAAAAAAAAAAATTTATGTCACACATAGACAAGTGCTTTATTTCTTATATACGAGAGCATTGCATGAGTAAAATTCAGTTCTTGTATTACCTTTGTCTCATAAAGATAGACTTGTTTACATTTTCACACAAATTAAAAAAATGTAATTAATATTGTTGGAAATATAAATTTTTCTTACATTTTTCCAAATATACCCCTAAATTAAATAATGGTTTAAATATGATTAGTTTAATTTGTTGATAACAATGTACATTAAATATGAGCATATTAGAAAATTAAAAAATATCTACACTTTTAATAAGAAATACGAAAAAGGAAATAAAGTATATCTTTATGTGACGGAATGAGTACTATTTAAATGATGGCCAAGGAGATTGATTTAGATGTTGTTGCTTCTGTTCACGTAAGAAGAGTCAAAAGTTATTTACAATTTTCTGGAGATGTGGATATAGTTTTCAAATTTGCATTGAAAATCTCCGTGATAAAAAAATCTTTTGAATGAATACCTGAAGCTGTATTTGTATGTCAAATGGTCATATATCATATTAATGCCTATAAATCAAATTTGATGTTGTATTGGCCTGAACTAGTTTTAGGCGGGAATGGGTATAACTTCTTGAATTATAGTAAAGGATTGTGTTGTAAGGACATTTCAACTAGGGTGGTGCGTTTGTGTCAGCCATGTGTCAAACAGCGACACTCCTCGGACGGTCTATCATTGTCATTTTTATTTTTTATTAAAAATATTATATATTTTAGTTATTATTAAATAACAAATATATACTTATATTTTAAAGATTTTAACAAGAAAAATTAAGAACAAATATAAAGCTAAATTTATACTATTTTAATGAAGAATTTTAAAGAATTTAATCAACGTGTCGACTATGTGCCTTGTCAGTATTTTTTTTTTTAAATATTGCATACACGTGTCCGTATCGGTGTATCATAGGTAAATGATACTAAAAAATTAATGCTCTTGATTATGGGAGAGTGAAATTTTAAATTATTTGATTATGTAAAAAATAGTTGGTCAAAGTTTATTTCAAAATAATTATGTGTATGTACTGATGATTTTCTAACTATTTGTCATAATTTTAGTTTCGTCTTATAGAATTTCCATGTTTAATTAGTATTGATCCCTGCTTATCATCCAAGACCCCCACATTAATTTTACTTCTGTTCCAGTGAGATATTTTGGAGAAAACCATCCAAAACTGGCGCTTTTAAGTTTTTGTTTTTAAAACTAAGTATTCGTTTGACCCCACTCAGTGGCTTTGCAAGAGATCTTACTATTTTGTATTGTCTACTTGTATTCTGTATTTCTTGCATTTCTTACGACTATGTAACTGTTGGTGAAATTTTGATTGATCTGTTACAACATATAATGCAGGTAACGAAAAATTTATGTATTAATCTGATCTTGTACTATGTCTCATCTGCAGATTTCTCCTGACGATATACAATGGGAAGGTGAAGACCCTGGAATTTCTCGTCGCGGAGGTTATGGTGGATCAGGACATGGGATGAGTCGACCTACTGGGAGAGGTAATGCTCCTGGTGCAGGAAGAGGTAGGGGGTTGACAAAATTCAGGAAGGATTTTCCACCATCGCAGAATGGCATTGGAAAGAAGGGATCTGACATCATTCAATTGCTTCAGACTGATACTCTAATTAAGGAGGTAGATAAAAGTTGCTTGAGATGTGTATATAGTTATACACTCAGATGTGCTACTTAATTTGGGTGTTGACTGGCTGTGGACTTTGGCAGGTGGAGAGAGTTTTTGGGGCCAGTCATCCAGACCCTGCTGAGATGGAAAAGGCAAAGAAAGTGCTGAAGGTCCGAAAAACACTTCAATTTTCTAGTCTTTGCACATTTACTTCATTTAGTAGTAGGTTTACTGTTATTCTTCCTTTTGATCGAAACAGGAGCATGAACAAGCTCTAACTGAGACCCTTGCAAGGCTTGCTGATATATCTGATGGGGAAAGTGGTATGTCTTTGTAGTACATTTATGATGATACTATGATTTTTAAAATTGGCTGTCTTCAGGTTATAGATGTAGCTTCAAATTGTCAATGCCTGATTTGATGACTCACTGAAAACTACTTACTCTATTAACTGGTGATTGTGGTAAACATTAAACTCGGCTCTTTGATGCTCACATGTTTTTGTCCTGCCATCAATAATGCTAGTTTAAAATTGGATTTTTTTTTTAATGACAATGCACTTTTGAAAGGAAGAATCCTTGTCTTCCTAGTACATCAAGTATTGCAATGGAGGTTTTAGATCTTGACCCCTTGAGGAAAAAAGGGAAAAGGGAGTAGAAATTATAGTATTTTTTACCTACGGCCCAGAAGAAAACCTGTCATCCCCCTGGACCAAAGCCCTAAAAATCAAAGCTAGCACAATGCATCCATATGCACAATTAATTAGCTTGAATCCATCACTGATATCCTACTGTCAGTGTTGCATTAAACCCTGGCAGTCAGCAAAGCTCAATCTCAGATATGGTACAATATGATAAACCTAGTTCGGATTTTTAACCAGTACCCATCTTATTGTAGTTAAGTTTGACATAGCCCGTCTGAGCCAAATTCTCTAAAAATTCATTTTTCTCCAAATTCTTTTTAAACCACATATTATTCCAATAAAATAATTTTACACTTAAACCCTAAACATTTACCTACTTTTTAACCACATATTCTCCATAAAAATAACTATTACAAAACTCATTTCTCCCAAAAATGGAACTAAACAAAGCCATAATGTCCAGGGAATAAATGTGAAAACTTTTTGAAACCATAGGGAGGCCCTTTTTTTTTTTTTACAACAAATGGCAAAGTTTTTTAAGACCATGGAAAAACCTTATTACGTAATATGATTTCTGATGGTGTTAACTCGTAAATGGAATGTTCATGTTATTGGTGGTAAACTGCTTACATTTTCAAATACTAATGGTGCACATACCAGTGTCCGTATTGAAACCCAATTGAGGCAAGCAATCTGTTTTCATTATTTAATTATTGTCGTCATCATCGTCAGTAGTACTATAGTTGTCCCCACGTGCAAGTCACAAAACATTAATTCTGATGGAGCATTGTCTGTCTTTATATGCAAATTATGAACGGGAACCATATTGGCAATGCAATTCTGTTAACCCCATAATTACTCTTCTGAATTTTTGTTATTTGGCTTTCAACTTTATTTTGACAGTAAAATGCTCTCGTGAGTGATGGACCAAGTCGTATAATATTTCTTGACCACATTGTTTTTGGTGATTCCTGTTCTCCTTTACAACAGATGAGGAACGCTACTTGCATGAGCAACCAATGGGCCGAGAATGATAAAAACTGAACCGTGATGGTAATTCTGTCCTGCGAAATGGATAGCAAAGGAGATTTAGATAGTGGCCATTTAGGGCAGGTGGCATGGGTTTGTATCTAATGATTACCAGTATGGTAATAGCCAGATTTGATCCTGGGGTTCTGTTGTATAATGCCATTTTTCAGCAATATTAGCTAATGTTTAGTTATTTGACTTAGGCCACCTCGTAGCTGAGATGGTGTTTTTGTCGTCCATTAACAGGCTGTGCGTCTCTAGAATTGTTACAGTTGCCATGAACAGATCATGTAAAAGTTTGTCGTCCTTTTTTTTTTCTTTTTTCTTTTCTTTGTTTTTTTTTTTTTTTTGCCCTTTTTTTTTATTTTTTCTTTTTTTTGTTTTTTTTTTTTTTTGGCCCTTTTAGATTGCCGGTAATTAATTTACTATTTACTGTGTTCGTCGTGCTGGGCTTGTTAATAATTGAAATCTATCAGGAAAGTTTAGGCATACAATGGTGTCCTAATAGGCCAAGTAATTTAAACAATTAAACTAGTGATTCTCTCACATCATTGTTACTCTACTAGATCTGTACATATTGCAATTGCAGTTTTTTTATTTTACTGTCAGCTTTCATGTAAATATTGTAAATACACTGCATTTATGTTTTCATGATGATCTTCTGAAGTTTTTTTTACCCTCTTATTTAGTTTATTTGTTCGGCTTATTTCTTTTGTTTCTGTTCTAGCAAATTATCATTAGCCCTTGGTTGGGCTTCATTAAAATTGTAATTCATTTTTCATTTTTTTTTTTTTTATCAATAACACATTCCTGGACATGATATTACACGAAACTCCAAAAAAAAAAATCACTATTTCAAATTAGGTTTTTCCTAAAATCCAATTAAAATGGAGGCCAAGCAATGAATTAGTAAAATTAGATATTTCTAACTCACCTTAAAACATGTCTGCACAATCACATCTTTAGGTGAATACGACTCTTACTTTCTTTGCTAAAGATTCAAATGCCACGTTTCTTTTTATTAGTAAAGTATAATGGTAGTCTCGATGTGTTAGATGGTGACTGCTATTTGGTGCTACTTCAAATGACTTGACACATTGATTGTTAAGTTTGGATGCTTCGGTTCAAGACTTTTGGTTGTTAGGCTTGGATACTTTGGTTTGAGATTTATTTCTTTTTATTTTAAGAAGCTGTTCTTCAATGTTCTAAAGACTGATCTTAACATTGTGGGTGACCTCTTAGTCATTAGTATGACTAGAAAATATAAAATAGATTGAAATTTTAGCTTGATTTACTTTTAGCATCGATGATGTTTATGGTTTATCTAATTCTGTTTATTAAGAACTTCGAAGTCGATTGTCACTATCTTTAGATTGGTCTATCATCACTTCATATTATCCGAATCTAAAGAATTAGTAAAGATACGATAAATCAATCATATCTTTAAAGCACTTGATTTATTTATTTATTTATTTATTTATTTAAATCAATCATATCTTTAAACGTTTTAATCATTTTATTCACGAGGGGTTGGATGAGAAGAAATTTTCATTCCAACCGTATCAACATTCAATTGTATCCAGAATGGTGTCGGGGCTCCGGTGATATTCTCGTTCTCCGTGTGAAGCCCCCTCTACTTACAAGGTCAAGTTTTCTCACCTATTACAATTCGCAATCTTTTTCATTTATATTATTATTATTATTATTTTTTGACAATCATCAATTCTCCTAGAGTGCGGTCAAATTGAGGTAGGATAACTTTCTTTATATCCTATAGTACAAGGTATAATGGTGTGAAAATAGGTTATACAATCAAGGCTAGAACTTATCCCGTTAAAAATTTGGATTGATACCAAGTCAACCTAGTCATGCTAATTCATCGGTGGGTCTGTCATAATGAATATGTTCGTTTTGGACTTTATTGTCTAGTCCAATGATCCAAGAGGACCATTCTTGCTAGCTCTGTTTATTAAAAAAAATTAAAACGTAAAATAAAAATTAAAGTTTTATTGTGACTATAAATACTCCTTGTCTTTTTATGTTTGTCACACGGTATCTTGCACCAATTTACTTGGAATATGCATAAACTATAATGATGTATCTATGTATTACTAGTAACTCTACTTGTAAAATGTTTTTATATTTCAAAAATAATTAATCAGAGTAATATGTAAACGCATCAATAAGATATTTGTTTTTTTTTTAATTTAAAAACGAAAAATATAAAACACTGGGGTTGATCAATTGTAATATTGACGGTCTACGGGTCGGTCTGATCATTAAATTCAAAAAATAATTCAAATTAAGCTTAGACCATATTTTTTTATATATATATCGTTTTGTGTCGACATTGAGCTGGAATCAGGTCTATATGCAAACAAAATTTATCCAGTTCGATCCACTCATGTTGACATCTCCAAGTATGACAAGCGTGCGATACATATAACTAAAAGTAGATAAAGAAACAAAGTCAACGGTTCATTAATGTTCGTATATACTCTTTCTCATCAAGAAAGACTCGTCAAGATTAAATTCGATGAATCTATATTAATGTTGTTCAGAAAATGAAGCAAATCCTTACATTTTAACTAAAACCAGTCTTAAAATCAAGTTTTCATAAATAAGGTGTTAATTAATAATTTAAAATTATTAATATATTAACAAATTTATGTCAAAACAAACCAAATAAGGATAATTATCATTTTCCCATTAATTTCATCCCTCCCCACCCATTATTCTCTCAACAGCAATTTCTCTCTTTGAAACTCACTCTCACAATACCGTTAATATTTGTCACCACCACCTTTCGTCGATGAAATCACCACCCGACACAATCCCACCTTCGATCGGCCCCACAACACCATGTGAAGCACAAAATCTGCAAAAAAAAAAAAAAAAACTTCTAAATTCGCGAATTGTGATCCAAAAAATCTCAAATTCAGTCGTCGTACCCACTTGGACGGACCTACACCCATGTGTCACCACCCTATTTTATCACTACTCCAGCCCTAGACTGTCTGAAGAAGCGTACAATTCAATTACTTCTCAATTATCCATCAAACTGAAAATAAAAAATTTGCATCTCTAGATATGATAAAAAAATCACAAAATCCTTGAGTTTTTCTTCTTCACCTTTAATAAAAGATCTCATTGTTTTCTAGATAATTTGCCACAAATTGTCGGTTCAATTTACATTCCAAATTGTTTATTTTTAATATCTGAATTAGATGATTTTTTTTTTCTCATAGGGCTTGTTTGAACCCTGTTATTTGATTAAGAATGAATTTTAAAATAGTAGATTGATGAAAATTGTGTGGTTAAAGAATAAAGAAAAATTTTGAATTTGCGTGTAATATTATTTTATTGAAAAATCTTTAGTTAAAGAGAAGAAATAAAAAAATATATGTTAAAAATATTGGGGATCAAACAAGGCATACTATTATGTATAGGTCATAAAATGCAATTAGGAATAAATGCAAGAAACCTTATGTGAAAAATTATAACTTGATCAATGTTAATTCTAACATTTTAAGACAAACATGTGTACTATGTGCAATTAAAGTATAATCTAAAAGCTAAAAAGTTACCCCACAGCACTAGGAGTCTTGTCAATCTACTCCATCCTACGATTCAGGTACGTAATAAGGGTAAAAAAATTAAAAAATAAACTCTTCTTTCAAAAGTGATGATTCATGCGAAGATATTGTTTAAGAAGTTATAAATTAGTGTAATCATGTTTAGACACTTTATTCAGGTATGCTTAGCCCTGTTTGACAATTATTGGTTGAATTTTCTTTTTCTACGTATTCATTTTTAACCACACGTTCACGCTATAAAATATTATGTACGTAAATTCAAAAATGTTCTATACTTTTTTTACCGCATATTTTCTTAAAAATAACTATTCAAAACATTATTTTTCCCAAATAGTGATTATCAAATATAAGCTTAACATGTATTTAAAATTATTGCTTTTTATTTATCTTGAGAGGATACGTGAGTGACAGATAGCAAGAACAAAATCAACAGCTAGGTAATTAATCGGACGAAGATATCACCTAAGTTACAAAGAAGTTGTATTCAGATGGCTTTAACAAAGTGACTATGTCACCTTGTATACGGAATGTTTGAACTCTTTTTTTTTTTAAAGAATGAGTTTTATTATAGACCTTTTTTGAAGAATATATAATTAAGAAAATTAAAAGTAGAAATTTTTTTAGATTTATTAGTAAAATTATTTTATTAAAATAATGCGTCATAAAAAATGAGTGAATAAAAATATTTTTTTATAAAATAGGCTTTGAATAGAATTGGTTGTCAACTTTTTGCCCTTTCCCCTTGCTCAAAAATTTAAAAATTAATCCCTCTCAGAAAGACAACCCTCGCGCCAGTATTCGCCACCATCTCCATGGCGCTTTCCACCACTCCTCCACCACCTGACCGTCCTCCCACCACCGCTGCCTCCGCCTCCAACGCCACCGTTACCGCGACATCCACTGCCACAACAACAAGACACCTGTTGCCTTACCCAAGACCCCCTAGTCCCCACACGTACACCCCAACTCCCAACCTCCAACCTCACCCCTTTTATTCATCCCCATCAAGACAATTGCCCTCCAATCCCAACCCCAGTTACGCTCAATTAGTTCCCCGGCCAACCCAATCTGACCTCCACCCTCTCCCAGAAGACCCCTCACAGCTGCATTACCCCGTCGCCTCCTCTGGCCGAGGTTTCCTTCCGAGACCCGTTACCATGCCTGCGGCCCGATCCACCTCAAGGCCACCCTTGGTGTTCTCTGCTGCAGATCTAGGTCATGGTAGTTCAGGGTATTTTAGGCCAACTCACTTACAGCACGCGCTCCTTGGGTCTGGTCCCAGTTCTGCTGCTACTGGTGGGGTCGTGTTGGGTGCGGTAAAAGGAATTCCCGTATCGACTTCACACAACACGAAGGTTCGTCTATTTTTAAGTATAATTCATGTTACCAAATAAAATTTGAATATATGTGATTATGCAGCTTTGTCTTACTGAACTAGGTATAAGCTGTGCCATGCTTGGGCTATATTCAAATTCAAAAAAAGCCTCTGATTAGAACTCGCTCTTTGACATATCTCTATTACAGTAATTGTTCAAAATAAATAACACACAGTCTTTGTTACTTATCCTTGTCAAAGAAATGTAATTTGACATATAAAAGTGAATGAAATCAGATTTATTTATTTTTAACAAATTCAATACTCAGAGAGAGAAAATTAATAATCCGAATTCTTTCCATATGGCATTGTGTTAATTATTATATTCTCATTTTCATTAATATGGAGTCAATTGGTTTAAGAAATTCTAAAGAGCATTTCATGTATACAATTAGATTTCTTGTTACATATTTGTATGCATAATGACATGGTTTTATCACCGATTTGTTTTGAACTAATAGTTAGGGAAAGTGGTAGATGGTGAATGCCCTTAGCATATATGAATGAAGAAGAAACATATAATTGTTGAAATAATATGTTCTCCTGACTTCAACCAGTTGAGTTGTAACGACTTTAGCCTTGTGCCCGACTGTTTCTTACGAACTATTCGCTTTGGTAGGGGATCTTTCCTCTTACCCCTTTATCACTTTCTGTCGCGTTCCTCAAAGATTCGAAACCAAGAACTCTGCATATGAGAGATTTAAATTGAATCTGGGTACCAATTTTACAACAATTGGTTCCGGAATTCAACTTAAGTTTCTTATAACGTAGAAATCTTGGATTGGAATTCTAGGGAACGCGACACAAAGTCGTAAGGGATAAGAGGGTATATGCCCTTCCAAATAGGATAATACGTATAATAAAACAATTTGAGCACGAGGCTCGGATCATGAAAAAACGCATTTCTTGTAATGAACTGGGCTTCATGTCCAAACCGTTATATCATATACACTATTCATTTTGGGAGGAAATCTACCCTCCTACATCTCACGTAGGTGTGGGTGTCAGGTGGGTCGGTCCAAGTATTTCAATAATCGGAACCACTCATTATATTTCGAGTATTTCATAAATGGAGCAATTCGGTTCCTTGTAATTATTGGAACCAAATCTAAACCCAAACCGTTAGTTTCGGTTTGAGTTTGGTTTTACCCATAATATTTTTTTATATATATTTAATTAATAATTTCATATACAACATTTCGATACGTATACCTAGCACGCTACTACTCGACAATATTTGCGCAATGAGCAAAATTCAGCTAAAAAATCTTAAAGAAGTCAAGAAATCTAGATATATGACTCGAGATAGTGAAGACTAAATACCAAGAAAATAGGAAAAAATTAAAACGTCAAGTTGAACGATTGTATAGGCTATTGAGAATATCCGTAACAATATTGAAATGGCTTAAGACATACGCAAAAATTATATAAACAAGAGAAAGGACTTGTAATTTTTCGAAGGTGATAAGGTATTTTTCAAAGTGGCGCCTATGAAGGGAGTGTTATATTACGGTAAGAAGGGAAAGTTGCGATTGAGATTCATTAGCCCGTTTGAAAACTTGAAGGGAGTATTACATTTTAGCAATACATGACATTTTTCACGTGTCCATGCTCAGAAAGTACGTCCCTGATTCAAGCCATGTAGTCAACCATCAATCTATTGAGTTACAGCACTGTTTGAGTAATGAAGAGGTACGAGTTAAATTATTAATCAAAAATTTCGAGCCCTCAAAAATAAAATGATCCCATTAGCGAAGGTGTAGTAGTGTAACCACTTAGTTGAAGAAGCTACCTGGGAGCGAGAAGTGGAAATGCGAGCCGAGCTTTCGCAACTTTTTGAGGAATTCCAAGGTAATTTTCAAGGATGAAATTTATTTGAAGTTGGTAGATTGTGACGTCTCAAATTTTCTTTACTAGCCGTTAGTTAATTTGGAATTTGGGACTTAGTTGCAGAACTTAAAAATTTTTAGGACCCATTTGGTGGTTGTCCAATAGTTTGATGACTTAAGTGCAATTATTCAAGAATAATCTTGGTCCTATTATGTTAAAAATTTATTTATATCGATATTAGTCTTGAAATGTAGCCCCTAGTTAATAAAGTATAACATGACTAATTAATAAAGTATAATGGGACGAAGAAATATAAATTTAGATGAATAGGTCTCGAGATGAGGTGAATATAAATGACCCATATAGAATTATAACATGTACTTTTAAGTAATAAAGTGATTCTATTGGAATGCGTGTATACTTTTATCTCTTGCACGTATAGTATGTCTTAAAATTAGTAAATATCATCAATTTTGTGTTTAACAAACTATGATTCATTTGTGGGGTCAACTTAAGTGACAAATTATTGGTAATCATTTTCTTTCAAGTTTCACGTGTTATTGGAGAGAAAGTTAGCATAATTGTAAAGTGTAATGTTATTCATCTCTAATGGGGTTGAGCACCAGTTTAGATGGCAAGTAAATGGTATCAAATGATAGATTCATTTAGATGTAGTCACATGACTTATTTAATTGAAGCTATAAAGTGTTGCCACCTAAACTGATGCTCAACCCCAGTAGGAATGAATATCATTACTCAATTGTAAATTGACTCCACATGCTAACTTGTATTGGAATTTGGGAAGAAAAAACAGACACTCATCAATCATAACTTCACATTTATTGTCATATTAGGAAAGAGAAACTCGTTTCAGGATACATGACTAAAATTACATAAACTGAGGCTGATAGAATAAATGTAGATCCCTTAATTATAGAAATTGCCACTCATTGCATGCACTCTTGGCCAAATCAGCGATATTACACAATTTTTTCCCAATAAGCGATATTTGACAAAAAACAATCTACAATATCCTCACTATAAGTGCCTGTATGATAACCATTTTGGTAGTTAAAAGAGTTTTGAATAGTGATTTTCAAGAGAATGTGTGATTAAAAAGTAGGAAAAATTTTTTAGTATACATGTAAAATATTTTATTGTATGAATGTGTGCTTGAAAATGATCCTGTTAAAACCATAAAATAAATTAAAGAGTATCAAACATGCATTAAATTTCCTTTCATAGTGATGGTAGCCATTTTTTACGAACACACACTTGTTACACTATTCTTCTCTTTAAACCTTCACTCTGTCTAACATAAGCGTACACACACACTACACACATACACATAGATTTGAAATCCAACCATCAATTTTTTTTTTTTTTTTTTTT
>CAIGRP010120042.1:16759-29891 GCA_903798385.1 Fraxinus cuspidata
TTTTTTTTTTTTTTTTTTAAATTTGAATTATGATAGATGCTTTCTATATTACTCGAACTCGGGTGCGGGTGTCGGATATGGGTACATATCCAGGAGTCGGATCTTTCTCATTTTAAAAATTAAGATATGGGAATACAGTTAAAAATGATCAGAATTTTGGATAAGAGTACGTGGACACGTTTTACAATTTATCATCATCATTATTATTTTTTTCTATAAAATGATTCAATTAAAGCAAACATTTACAATATTAAAGCAAAACAACAAATTACTACAATACAAATTTTTAATTAAATGATAAAATCCAAATTCAAACAAAACACAGTTCAAAATAAAGTTAAACATCCAATTGTCGAAACATAAAAAGCAAGAAGTTTTCCACTTGAAATAGATAAGTGTAACTTGAACTATTGAATCAAACAAATTTAGAATTAAATATTAAATTAATATTATCTTAAATAAAATAATAACTCATGCCACTTACGATAAATTATAAAACTTAGCAAAGACAATTCCCAATTTTTGGTAGTATAAATTGTTGACTTTTGAAATCACCTAATCTGCTCTATCATTAACTCATTGGGTTTGACAAAAATCCATTTAACACCCACCAAAAGGACTAAACCTAACTTATTCATTGGGCTTGACAAAAGCCCATTTAACACCCTTAAACCTATCGTCTCCTTTCTGCCAGGGGAATTTCTCTGTGCTTGCTTTCTCTCCATCATCTTTCCCTTTTTGCCTGCTGCCATGCTCCTGTTGCGTTTTCTTCTTCTCCATCGTCTTCCCCTTTCTGCCTGCTACCACAAGACTTGAAATAAAAACCCTTTTCTTCCGCTGTGCACTGTGTCTCCTCCATGCTGTCCACTGTCTTCTCTGTTGTTGTGTCAGAGTGCAAGACCAAGTATCCGACCTATATTCCGTGTCAGTATCCGTGTCATGCCATTATTAGTTTATTAACAATTTGAACACCCTTTAAGCTATTTTTAATTAATGAGTTAGTGGCATTCAAATCACTAAGGATCCTAGTCACCACAGTTTTTTTTTGTAATGACTCGAGTCTCGTGCCCCAGAATTTTTTTGCATACTGTCCACTCGAGGAGGGCATCTACCCCCTTATCCCTTACAAATTTTTATCGCGTCATCAGGATTTGAATCCAAGACCTTTCTGCCTTATGAGAATAAGACTTGAGTTGAATTATGGTACCAATTGAAATCTTAATCATGTTATGTTGAAAATTTATTTATATCGATATTAGTATTAAAATGTTACCCAATAAAGTATAACGAGACAAAAATATAAATTCAGATGAATTGGGTAGAATTATAACATGTACTTTTAAGTAAAAAATTGATTCTATCGGGATGCGCACATACTTTTATCTCTTGCACATGTAGTATGTCTTAAATTTAGTAAAGGTCATCAATTGTGTTTAACAAACTATGATTCTTTTGTGAGGTCTACTTAAGTGACAAATTTTTGGCAACTATTTTCCTTCAAGTTTCATGTGTGATTGGAAAGAAAGTTGGAATAATTATAAGTAAATTTAATACAATTAAATTAATTATTATAGCATTTATCATAATTCAAAAGATGAAGAAAATTTGGTGGTTGGATTTCAAATCTCCGATTGCGTGAGTGTGTGTGTGTATATATATATATATATGTATATAATATTATATAGTGTCTGTGTGTGCACGCGTATGTTGGAGAGACTAAAGGTTTAGAGATGAATATTGTAATAAGTGTGTATTCATCAAAAGTGACTCTATCACTATGAAAGGGGTTCAATTTATGATGAGGATGCTGTAGCTTATTTTTTATCAAATATCACCAATTGAGATAAAATTTGTGTAATATCACTGATTTGGCCAATAATGCATGTAATAAGGAGCATTTTCCATAATTAAGGGAGCTATATTTATTCTATCAGCCTCAGTTTACGTAATTTTAGTCATGTACATTGAAATAAGATTTCTCTCTCCTAATATGACACAATAAATGTGAGAATTATGATTGATGAGTGTCCTTTTTTCATTCCAAATTTTAATATAAGTAAGCATGTGGAGTCAATGTACAATTATGTCAATTTTCTCTTCAATCACACGTGAAACTTGAAGAAAAATGGTTGCCAATAATTTGTCACTTAAGTGGACCCCACAAAAGATTCGTAGTTAAACACAAAAATGATGACATTTATATATTTAATACACTAAATGTGCAATAGATAAAATTATACACGCATCTCAGTGGAATCAATTTATTACTTAAAAGTACATCTTATAATTCTATATAGGTCATTTATGTTCACTTCCTTTCGGAACCTAATTAATGTGAATTTATATCTTTTCGTCTAGTTATACTTTATTAATTAGGGGCTACGTTTTAAGATTAATATAGATATAAATAAATTTTCAAAATAACACGACTAAGATTGTTCTTGAATAGTTGTCCTTAAGTCTTCAAACTATTAGGCAACAACCAAATGAGTCCCTAAAATTTGAAGTTGTGCAACTAATTCCCAAATTCCAAATTATCGGCCAGTAAAGAAAATTTGGGGCGTTACATGTGTTTGAAGTATAAAAGGAAAGAAAAGCATCAAAGGGGAGGACTATGAGCATGTTTGGGGTGGCAAATGCTTGGAAATTAGCCATGCTCTACGTGAAATTTCATTTTTAAGTTTCATTATTAGTTGGCCTTCTCATTTTTTCCACGATTTATTTCTGGTTGAATATCATATAAATCAGCATAATGTCAAAAGCTAGTACATATCCGCAGAAAACTGGTGATGGATACGAAACATATTGAAGGAAATTAAATAAAGAAGACTAACACTGAAAATATCTGTATGAATCTCTCACCTGAATTAAGTGAGAGCAATTGAAAGAGAGGGATGAGAATGAGAGTGAGAGAGGCTGGGACGGGTGGTTAACTGTTTTTGTAAATCATATAAATTATTGAAGTACTCTTATTGTAAACCATATCTTCAAACCTGGAGTTAGTACAATGTTGGGGGGGATAGCAAGATAAGCCCTTGAAACATAAACTACATGGTAGTTGAGTAGTTGCACAGATGGATCTGAATTTTGGTAGAAGTAATGGCTCACTTACCATTATTCTTGAGACTCTGAAATTTTGCATATCTTGGATGTACTAAAATTAATATGCATCTTTTCGATATAAAAGTCATGAAATATGAGAACGAATCACGTGTTCAATTGGAGCTCTAAGAGCTTCAATGCCTGTGCACATAAGTGGGAATGCATTTGTGCTGTGTACAAGTAAGATATCGAAGATTCAAATTTCCCTTTTTATGTTTAAATTTCTGACTTCTGGAAATTGCATTTTTAGTCTACATTTAATTGTTTAATCTAAAAGTTGTCATTAAGTATCATTTTCTGCAGGTGTTAATATATAAAACACTGCTGCTACTAATTTTTTTATGTTTCATTTTTTGGGGCATGCAGGTTGGTCCTTCAACTACCATCTCTGATAGTAATGGCTACAAAGATTTGAGGTAATGTTTTACACCATCTTTCTTTTGTCTCTCTTTCGATTTCTGGTTGATCTCTTTTGTTTTTATGATGGTGCCAATTGTCTATAGTTCCTCCACACAAATCTCATATTTTTCTATGTTTTTCTTCAGGGATAGAAGTAGGGATGACACTATTACAGTAATTGGAGATCGAAAGGTAAATGTTCATGACATTGTATGTACTTGTACCCACACCCACACATATACATAGATATGTGATGCTGGGAGATGCAACTATTTAGCCCAAAAGCTATAGCTGATGGGGAGGTGCAATTAACGACCCAAAACCAGGCCCAGGAATACACCCCAAGCCCACTCCATTTGGGCCTTATTTCGAAGGACACCTTCTGAAGGTGCCAATGGCTATTCCCAAATAGCGATTCATAGGCCCATCCCGTTTCAAGCATGTTCCTGCATCATACACTCAGTAAAAGGAAATGATCTAGCATTGACTCGAACATGGGACCTCCAACTTTGATACCATATGAAGTAGAAGTGCAAAGAAGAAAGGGAAAAATAAATCCCTACCAGGAATGGATTCTTCGAACCAAACCTGCAGAAAAAACCCAGCAAAAAGAAGAATAGCAGGGATGATTTTTGGGAATTCAGTGTTTCCCTTTTCTCATTCAGTTTCAGGGCATAATAAGAAATAGCTAAACAACACAGTTTTGAGTCATTACATAAATGCAAATAAAGAAAATAATAAAAGAAACAAGAAATAAATGGCAAACAAATAATAGTCCAATAAATATGCCATGTGTCATTATATGATTTGCATCAGCATGCATGTGTGCAAGTGAATACATATATAAGTAATATGCCCTTTTCAAATAGATATTTTTTTCTATTGAACATATGCATGTGTAAACCCTTGATCGTGGAACATTGATGGATTGTTGATCTCTTTCAATATCTCTCTCAATTCAAAGTCTGTGATTTGAGCTAACCTTTCATCATTATTTTAAATTTTGCATCAATTTACTCGGAAGATTTCATTTCTATTGGAATTTGGTTATTAATCATCACACCATGTAGAAGGACCCCCTATAAGCATATCCTTGTTATTGGGATAACTCTTCTACATTTATCATGCTAAAATATTTCTCGGTTTTTTCTGTATATATTCTTTATATATTTTGATAAATTTTTCAAATTTATGCCATTCAGCTAAACTTGCACTATGAATTTTATTCTCAACTTTATGTGTGTATAATTCTTAATAAAAGGCTAGTTTCGTGTTGCAGGTTAGAATATCTGAAAATGCTTCTATTTATACCCTTTGCCGGTCATGGTTGAGGAATGGTTTTCCGGAAGAAACTCAGGTTTGACCCTTGAAAGCACTTCTCTGATTTATGCATAGATGATGCTTTTAACTGCTTTCGTACAGACTCTTTATAATGTTGTCATGTACAATAAGCCTAAGGTTCAAAAATGTTGAAGAGAATAAAATGAGATAGCTCTGTGCTTTACAACATATTGGTCACTGTAATTGGATGGTGTCATAAGAAATTTACCTTTTGCTCACACCTCAGTTATAGAATTTCTACTGAAGCTATGGTTGTGTGAGATCTATCCGTTGAGGACAATTTAAAATCTTAATTGTTCATCCAAAATTAGGAATTCTCTGTTATAGATAAAATCAACCCAACAGTGTCTGGGGTTCTTGTATTCCATTTCCTTGATGTTTTGCAAAATCTGTGCATAATATCTTCTTCAAAACTCCACCTTCCTCTCGGTAATCGAACCTAAAAACCTAAAATAATTACTTTTTTTGATAACACGATTCTTTACAGTAACTCTAATATTATCATTTATCCCTGTTCCTATAGTTAAGGACATTTCAAATTAGCCATCTCATCCTACATCGTGGTACTGTCATTGTGATGGGAATCCTAGTAGAGATATTATATAGAAGACTTTCAAGTTTAAATACTTAGTAGGAAACATAATAAGGGTTTTATCTTATAGGTTTCTTGAAGTATCGATAAGTATTCAAGTTCAAGAAAATTTTCCGCAGCAGCCATCAACATCCATAATTGAACTCTCTGATGCTTGGACTTTTCGAAATGGTTGGAGTACCCATGTCGGACACGGCACGACACGGGTATGAGTATGAGATATGTGTCGGATCCTCCAAATTTCAACCAGACACTTCGTCGTTTTTGCTTCTTTTTGCTTCTTTTTCTTTTCCTTTTCCTTTTCTTTTCTTCTTTCCCACTTTTGCTCTCTATAAACCCAGCGTCGTCACCAAGAGAGTGGAGAAAGGCGGCGGATTAGGTTTTACCTTCTTTTTTTTCCTTCTTTTTTGCTTCTTTTTTCTATCTATATCGATGGTTTAGGGTTTTGTTTGTATAAAATGAAAATGGGTTCCATATAGTGTTATTTAGTGCTCCACTAAGTCCAAATTACAATCAAGTTCCTCATTTTCTATTTTATGTAACATTTAGTAATTTTCATAATTGAAAACTAAACACCAAAATTCTATTGTAATTGTTTTAACCCCTTATTAAATACCCATTTCCTTAATTGTGAATAATTAAATTTGGTCTATTCAAACTGACATCCTAGATTAGTAAAAAAATTAAAGTTTCAAATACGTACCCATGTACCCGTGTTTGAAATTTGGACTCTTTTTAGTTATGTTCTCATATCTTACATTTTAGAAAATAAAAGATCTGACACTTAGATACATGTCCGTACTCGATATTCGTGCCCGAGTCTTAGCATCAAAGATTGAACTCAACAATCCCAACCTAACCAGCACATATTAACCCAAATACCAAAAAATACCTAGCCCAAATAACATATATCCCATACCTAACCTACAAAGCAAACACTACATACCGGTCCACACCCTTCCCCATCCCGGATCCCCAATCCAAAAATACAATCTACGTCTAGCAACCTGACCCATATTCCCACCACAAAACCTCTCTCTTACCTGACACCAACCCATACCCTAACCCTGCAATTGCCGTTGCCGTGCCACCATCTCACAGCTGTGCAAATAATATGGTTACGAGGCGAGATATGGATGGCAATGGGGCTAGGTGCCATCTTCCTCGCCAGGGATTTTCCTGTCCTGACAGTCCCCCTCCATGCTTACTGCCCTGATTTTCGTTTAATTTTTTTTTCTAGGGTAATTTGTGAATTGGCTAATGAGCTTGGACATAAAAAAATGGGCTAAGGTGTTTTTAAATTAATAGATAATCAGACTGTGTTTCTAGGATTTGTTTTTTTGTTCCAAGTAGAAGTCAATCACATGCAGTCTGTTTTCTAACTTTGTTTGCAAGAATCACTCATAGGCCATTGAAATTGACATTGGCATGCTTTCTTTCAGCTACAGTTTTGAATCTTTTCAATAATGTTCTCGTCGCTTTTGTTTACGCTTGAGCTAGTGTAATTGCATTCATATTTGTGAGAAACATTCTACTGATGTAAAAGAGTATTTCTCTCTCGTTTATGGTTTGATTTTGTGCTTTTCGATTAATAATTTGATTCATACTTGCAATTCTTTGGCAGCCTCAGCACCCAGACGTCATAAAGTGTCTTCCCAGACCTCTGCCAGTAGCTTCGCAACATTCAGATTCTCCTGGGAGGAAGGATGGTGATAAGGAAGAGGAAGAAAAGGTTCGTCTTAGAAATCATTATCATTGTCTTTGGAATCATTCCCTGTTTTTCTGAAACTTGTTAAAGTTCTGTTACATAAAATAGAAACCAATAATTTTTGTGAAACAAATTCCATCTGGCTAGGACTAGTAATTTAGGTTCATGGCATTCTGGTTTTTGAACCTGAGGTAGATTTCTGAGTTTTAAGTCATAATATCAACTCTTTAATTTTATCCATTTGTATACCAGGAGAAAGCCATTTATATACTTAATAATATAATATCATGCAAGTAAACAGAATGTCTTTTTAAGACCATTATTTTAAATTTATAATATTGAGTTATTACTTATTAGACTTGTTGTCCACTGCTACCTTTATGGTTATTGCCTCGATAATGTTTTATGCTCAATTGGTAAAGTGAATGCTCACGGTATGATTTAAAAGATTTCATTTAAAGGAAAATTTAAAATGTCTTAAAACAATTTGACATGAAAGATTACTTTCCCACAAATATCTATCCATAACATCTCAAATTGTTGGTCTAGAAGGAATATAATGTTCTTCCAAGTTGGTGCTTTGCATCTTGCATCTCTTAACTCTCTTAATTTTGTGCTAAGTAATAGAAGTTTGTAAATTTAGAGTGTGTTTAGTAAAAAGTAAGTTTTGTAATAGTTATTTTTTGAAGAATGTGTGGTTAAAAATTAGAAAAAAAATTTGTGCTTGCATGTAAAATTATTTTATTGGAAGAATGTGTGGTTAAATATGATTTTGAGGAAAAATGAGTTTTTTGTATAATGAGACTCAAACAGGGGCTTAGTTTCAGTGCAGAAAATGCACTTGTTACCTTTTGCATGACATCAAAATCTTTGTATCCCATCAAGAGTTGAGTGTATTATAAATAAAAACAACTATTAGATGAATCCATTTATCTGTAAAGTATGTTATTAATGAGAACATTGCGTATGGAATTTAAGACTTAAGTCTTGGTTCATATATTTCCTATGATGGCACATGATACTGACATTAATTTGCGGAATGAATTTCTAGTTTATCTTCTTCTCTTTTATAGAATATTACAAGATATTTTAGGATACACTATACATAAAAACTAGCTATTATTTACAAGGTAATTACCTAATTAGCTATAAATAAATAATATTCTAAGAATATGCTAATACGCCCCCTCAAATTGATGTTGGTGAGTTCACAAGCATCAATTTGTTGACTAGATAATTATGACGATGACGAGTTAGAGATTTGGTGAAGATATCTGCAGCTTGGTGAGTAGTAGAAACATGGGGAAGAGCTATGAACTTGGAGTTATAGGCGTTTCGAATATAATGACAGTCCGTTTCAATATGTTTGGTACGTTTATGGTACTCAGGATTGCCGCAATCTGAATGACACTAGTATTGTCACGATGGAGAGGCGTAGGCTATAATTGATAGAAACCAAGTTCTGCAAGAAGAACACGCAACCACACAACCTTTGAACATGCAGCGAACATAACTCGATATTCAGCCTCAGTAGATGACTTAGAAACACATTCCTGTTACTTACATTTCCAAAAAATGAGAGCATCACCCAAAAAGACACATCGCCCAATAGTAGATCGACGAGAATATGGATAACCCGCTCAGTCAGCATCATTATGGGCCGTGAGCTCAAGAGACGACCCTCGAGGGAAGAAGAATCCACAATGAGGAGTCGCAATAAGATTGCGAATAATGCGGTGAACAGCTACCAAATGAAGATGACGAGGGACGTTCATAAACTTGCTTACAATATGAATGACAAATAAAATATCCGGACATGTGATGGTGAAATATATGAGACTACCCACCGACTTTCGATAAAGAGGCGGATTAGGAAGAATATCGCATTCATTTTTTCGATATTTAACATTAAGTTCCAAAGACGTATCAACCGAGGAGGCTTCAGATAGATCACCCAACCGAATCAAGTCTTGAACATACGTAAGTTGATTTAAGAAGATACCATGCGACGTAGTATGAACCTCTAAGCCAATGAAGTAAGTTGACCAAGATCTTTCATATGAAAAGCGGAGTGAAGATGCTGCTGAAGATTCTGAATAAGATTGTGGTTAGATCCAAAAATAATAATGTCATCCACATATACTAACAAAAAAACGATGCCAATAGTGCTCTTGAGAAAGAACAGAGATGTGTCATATTGACCTTGAGGAAATGAGAAATCCAAAAGAGTGACGAAGCTTGTCAAACTAAGCTCGAGGTGCCTACTTAAGACCATATATAGAGCGTTTTAACTTACATACATAGTCAGCAGAGGGAAGTAGCATACCAGAAGGAAGTTTCATGAAAATGTCTTACTTGAGGTCTCCATGTAAAAACACGTTCTTTAATCCATTTAATGAAGAGACCAAGACTGAGAAGCAGCAAGAGATAACAAGAGGGGAACAGTGGTCATTTTAGCTACGGGAGCAAATGTCTCATCATAGTCGATTTCATACTCTTGACGGTTATCTAAGGCAACTAACCAAGCCTTATAGCGCTCAAGAGAATCATTTGAACGAAGCTTGATCGAATGTACCCATTTACTCCCAATGAGTTTCACAGTTGGTGGACATGGTACAATATCCCAAGTTTGATTGGCTTCAAGAGGTTCAAGTTCTGTATTCATTGCCTATTGCCAACAATCTTGTTCCATAGCCTGTCTTAAGAGGTAGGAATGTAAACCGAGTCAAGAGTAGAAGATATAGAGCTATGGGAAGAGAAACCATATCTATTTGGAGGTCAAGGAACACGAGAGGTGCGAAGAGTGACGGAGGCGGGAGCTTATGTGGTGAAGAATCTGATGTCATAGGTGGAGGATCGGGGGGGCTTAAGGAGACAGGTGTCTGAGAAGGAAGCTCGAGAGTTGTCACTGGTTCGGCATGCCTGCGAGAGTAAACAAGACCAAGCTTGTATCGAGAAAATTCTGTTGGGAAATCAGGCAATACAGAGACACAGGGGGGAAGAGAGCAATTTCGGAAGTGAAGAAAGATTGTTTTTCAAAAAAACATTACGGGAAATCCTAATCCGATGTGCTTTAGGGTCATAACAGACATATCATTTTCGAGTCTCACCATATCCTAGATTGAGGTGTAAGTTTTATCCTTTCATGCGATGGTAAATGAACGAAACAAACACATCCAAAGGGAAGAATACGAGAGTATGTGAGATGATGACCAAATAGCTTATAAAACAGAGAAACATTATCAATAGTGGGAGAAGGTATCGATTTATGAGATGAACAATGGTAGACAACGCTTCACACAAAAAACGAGAAGGAATAGAAGACTCAATCAGAAGAGCTCTAACCATGTCAAGAAGATGACGATTCTTGCGTTTTGCCATCCTGTTCTGTTGAGTGGTAGAAGGACAAGAGCGCTGTGAAATAATCGCTTTGGTCTGTAAGTAAGATTGAAACGCATTGGACATATATTCACCTCTTGAATCAGATCGTAAGATCTTTATAGAAGATGAAAATTGGTTGTCAATGAAAGCAGTGAGAGACTGGAAAGTAGAAAAAACCTAACTCTTTGCACGAAGTAAACCCATGTGAAGCGAATATAGTCATCAATAAAAGTAACAAAGTATTTATAATGTGCATGCGATACGACAAGTGCTAAACCCCATTCATCACTATGAACAATATCAAAAATACGCCAAGAATGAGAACTAAAAGAAGGGAACGGTAAAACCTTGCTCTTAGCAAGTTTACATGATGCACAATCAAGTGAGAAACATGAAACCGAAGCAGAATTCTTATTGCTAAGTAAACCAGAGTTTAACAAATGATGTAATACATTAGAGTTTGGATGCCCTAATAACTTATGCCAATGAAAAATATCGAAAGTAGCAGAATTACAAACACTAGGAAAAATGGAACATGCTTCGGTGAAATAGGAAAGAGACGTCCATCCTTAGGCCCCCATAGCAGAATTACAAACAATAGGAAAAAATTGAACATGCTTCGGTAAAATAAGAGACGTCCGTCCTTAGGCCCCCTCATGATCGTCCTTCCGGATAGTTGATCCTGCACAAGACAATCAGAAGAAGAAAAAGGCACGGTGTAATTGTTATCAATAAGTTGTCTAACAAATATAAGATTAGTTGATAAACTAGGAGAAAGTAAAACATTAGGTAGATCTGGTGATACGTCACCCACTGCCGAAATAGGAAGAGTATTATCATCGACAGTGTGTATATGGAGAGGTCCAGTATATGGTTTAATGTTACTAAGTAATTGAGTATCATGAGTCATGATTAGAAGCACCTGAATCTAGTAACCAACAAGGAGCAGTTGATGGTTTACCTGAGACACCTAATGTTGATGGTTTACCTAAGACACCTAATGCAGACAAAGCAGAAATAACAATTTTTTTGGTCATCTCAAGAGTGATGGAAGGTTTGGTAGAACCGTGAGAGGCTGGAACTTGAGTGGGAGCAACTGACGAAGCAGAACTTGATGCTAAAGTGGCTGCTGTAATATAACCAGGTCCGATTTTGCGTGGAGGACGTATAGGGCACTCTTTAATGACATGGCCAGACTTCTTGCAATAATTACACATTTTTCTTGGACATTGAAGAGCCATATTACCAAACCCCTTACAGCTGTAACACTGAACACCAGACATATTTCGAGTTTTAAATTTTCCTTGAGCAGCATATGCAACATGAATTGTTACTTGATGATGTTGTTGCTCCAACGAGGTGCCAGTGATAAGTCGCTGCTCCTCTCTTAGTAACTCACCCAAGCAGCCATCCAAAGTTGAAAGTGATTCGTGATTCATTAGGCTGGAACGAATGGGTTCAAATTCATTTCGCAATTTCATGAGAAATTGATCCTTGGTGACTTCATGTACATCTTGAACAACCTCCAAACTGTCAGGTGAAACCGAATCATATGTAATATCTATATACTCAACCCTAAGATAAGAAAAACTAGAATAGTATTCTTCAATAGACCGAGAGTCTTTATCGAAATTTGCCAATTCAAACTCCAACTGAAGTCGTCGAGCATTGTTGTTTTGAGTGTAAATTTTCTTCCATGTACTTCCACATATTACGGATGACTTATAAGGTTTGAGATTAAGAACAATTTGAGTATCAATAGATCCAATGATCCAAGCCATAAGACGATAATCCTTTATTTTCCAAACAAGATATTTTTCCTTTTCCTTTTCTTGATCGGGATGGGGAATACTCCTGTCAATATGTCCACATAGATCACATTTGCCTTCAACTAATAACTGAAAATGAAATTCCCAAGAAGAATAGTTTTTGCCAATAAAACGTATGGATACAAATTCATTCTTATTTAACATAATGGAATTGTGTATGGTCCAACCAAAAATAATAACAATTTAACCAAATAAAATCAGTTCAATCCAAATATTTCAAGCCAACTAATAATGTATTAAAAACAAGAGCCTAAGTGTAACTGCCCAATGCTATTAATTAATAGCCCAACAGATAATCAATTAAATCTAATAGCTTAAATATAGCTGCCCAACACTATTCAAATAATTGAAGCCCAAATCAAAGGCCCAACACTACAACCCAATTATTCAATCACTCACCCACAGATCAACTTCAATCCTCCAAGAGAGAAGAAACTGTGTGTCACCAGAGATCAAAGGAATCAATTGAAGGTGTAATTTCACCAACCCAATCCTGCAACCCAACACCGAGACGTCGGAAATGTGCTGCGATCAAGAATCGACACCTGAATTGAGAAGAAAATTGTGACAAACACCATTAGGCGGCGCGAACCAAGAGACGCGACACGAAACGAAGACCGGGGATACAAGACGTGTTAGATATTTATACAATAAAATATAATATGTGAAAAAAATAATTAATTGAAGTGAAGTGCCCAATTGGTGAAAAGTGTGGAAATCGCGTGGGAGGTCGGGGCTTCCAGTCACGCATCACACATTATATTAAAAAATCTTTGATTG
>CAIGRP010120044.1:0-19907 GCA_903798385.1 Fraxinus cuspidata
AATTAAAAAAAGTGCGGTTCAGTTTGGTTTTTTGCGATTTAAACTTTGAAACATAAACCAAACCATTTTGAAACGGTTTGGTTCGATTGAGAGGAAAAAATCGCGGGTCCACGTGGACCCAAACCAACGACTTCGGTTCGGTTCGCGGTTTCGTGGTTTTCGTGCCCCCGTAATTTTTGTTAACATTTATTTTCATTTTAAAAATGAATGGAATCAATTCAAGAGTTTGACTAACCAATAAAACCTTCAAACATTGAATATTAGTCATCCATAAGCAAGTTAAAGCTCGAATGTAGTGTGATTAGCTCCATGCCACAGTAGAAAATTGGTCGTTGCTAAGTGCAAAGCACAATGACTTTTAATCGAGCTTAACATAGTTCTTCTAGAGATTTCGAAATGAGATAGAAACGTATATTAAGTAAACGTTTGATAGAAATTCTTTAAATTTCATTTTTTTTCACTCATTTCAACCTCATTCATATATAACTGAAATCAAAGACTAATGCAGCCAAAAATAGGGACAATAAAATGAACGCGAGATATGTAACCCGCTATAAGCGTTATACTTGATTCACCTATTACATGCGATCACACGAGATGTATTATGTATCTACATAGATGCATCTATTACATTAAGGATCAACCAAGATCAGGCACGGTGAAAAACTCATCGTCGTCGTCGTCGTCGTCTGGAATTTTTTAGTCTAGGCTTCTTGTGAGTTACGTAAAATTTGGCTTGCTTATAAGAGGTAACGTTACTTGGTTGAGACACTGATAGCTGAGGTACTTCGGCTGCTGTCAATTCCTCTTGGCCTACTTGTTCTCCGAATAGATTCATGTCTGTCAACCACTCGAACTCCCCAAGCTCGACATGCTCCTTCTGCACAAATTGTTGCAATCAATTAATGAAGCTGGAATTCAAAAGAAAAAGATTAAAATTCAATAAGCACTAAACATAAGCATCGAAAAGGATGGTTCACAAGAAATGGATAGTGGAGTGCATTGACAAGGAAAAATGATAAGTTATGATGCCAACTTGTAGACCCGGAGTCCAGATCCGTGCACATCTTTTTCATGCAGATGAAAATGCAGCACTTGTCATCTGGATTTAATTTGCAGCAACAGTTTATTATGAACAATAGCAGGAAATATATTTTCAACACATCATGTTTCATCATTGATATAGTTCCAAAACTGATGTATTCACCCAAAAAGTTGTGTGATTACTAGCTTGCTTACCTTTTTCGACGATTCACTGTCCGAAAATTGAAGCAACTCGTCAATAACCCAGGATGGCGAGGTGATACTAGACGGCTGCTGAACGGTTGTTTTCATGGTAATCTGGTGCGAATTTGGTTTGGGTGGCCTCGGCTCCGTCTGATTCACATCGTCCTTATTATAACTGGAGTTCAAAGCAACCTGAATTCCGGTGGCAAGAAATCGCTGGTGGTTCGCAGCAAGACAATTGGCAGAGTGGATAGGTTCATCACAGTCCTTGCAGAAGAGTGCTCTGTCTTCCACACAGAAAATGAATGCCGGCTTTTCCTAAAAGTGATGAATGCATATGAAAATATTGCACCAGAAAAGACAATATTAGCATGATTTCGAATTGCACATGGCTTAAGCCATTCACCGTGGTGTTTTCATCTTCAATAGTAGACGCGGAACTAGAAAATAAAAACCATCGATTCGTACATAGCATCAAGAATATGTAATCGAAATATCAAAAGCAGATAGTGTATCCAAGATAAATAGTTTACGCATCAAATTTCAAATCTTTCTACGTAGACTTCCAGGCTTCAAGTCCTTTTTGCCTTGAGGATAAGGACATTCCCCACCTCCAATAATAGAGTTGGTTATCCCCTTCAAAGTGGAGCCTAAACGTGTTCATAAAATTGTGGCCAGAAGCATGTAACATGTTCTTATTTACGAGTGCTCACGTTGTTCTTATTAGAGACAAATTACATCTGTAATCTAACAGACTACAGAGTTGAATCAATTGGCAAGCTTGCATATGCAACTTGAAGGCAAAACCTGAAAGGTACATTTGTTACAAAATATTGGACACAACGCAATGGATCTTCTTTAAAAGGCAAAACATAGCCAACATGTTCGGTATGGAGAATTGGACCAAACAATATTAATGACCAAAATGGAGTTAAAATTATAGTCCTACACAGTACTACTCATCAAACATGGCCTTGGGGGTACGTTAGGTTTAATACACAACAGACAAGGATCTTCGTTATGACACCAAGGAAAAATATTGTGGGCATGTATGGTACGCAGTATTAGAGACATCTTCACAACATAATCAACGATATTTTATCTTATTTTCTTCTTTTATACTCTCCAAGTTCTATTCAATTCTTGCGGCCAAACTATTCAAGACAAGATTTAAAAGATATACGTTTGGCACTTTCTAAAAGAATAAACTTTTAGACCAAGTACATCCAATGAAGCCCGCCTATCCGAGATTTAAGTGATATAGAGGCCAATCAAGTGGTCCAGCATAAACATCCCATGAGTGTATGTTCAGCATACAATAACAATATTGAATATAATTATCAAACCATCGCACCAAACATGCCATAGAAAGCATAAAGAGGGTGATCATTTTTATTTACTTGGCATATGTCACAAGGAGGTAGCTTGTTGGAGAGGCATTGGAGAAGCAGCCTTTGGTGTTTGCTTGCAAGCTTATTTGCAGCATGCACTTCAATGTCACATTTAGCACACAAGGCAGCCTCATTAGCACAGCAAATCACAGTTGCTTGAGCTTTCTCACACACATCACACTGAATCTTTATATCCCTAATCTGATCTTGTCACTTATATTAAGTGCTTAGAACAGGCCCACATGACAAACTGCACACACAGAAACACTTGGTGAGAAAAACCCATAATTTTCTTCATGATTCAAGAAAAAACCATGTGAAGAATAAGGTAAAAGAAGCTATGAATCCCACAAAATCAAAGTTCCCAGCAACAGATAATCCTCAATAGCCAAAAGGGTTTTGTTTGACCAATATCCACTATATAACTCTCAAAATAATATGGCTAAGAATATTGAGAGAAGATAACAGAAGAAAAAGCGAATAAGAACAAGGGTTTAGATTTTTGGAGTGATTGGCAGAGAATCAAAGGATATAAAAGATGGATAAGAGGTTTTGATTTGTGTATCAGACACTATAACAAGATAGAGACAGCAAAGCAATGTGTAGGTAATAATAACGAGAACCATGCTACTTGTACATAAATTCTTGATAAAAAAAGGTTGACAAACGTCACATGACGCCCCCTATTGCAGGGCCCCACCCCAATAGGGGGCCGTCATGTGGCGTTTTGTCAACCTTTTTGTCAAGAATTTATGTACAAATAGTTTAATTGTAATAATGATGACCGAAGAGGTTCAAAGATTGAAAAATGATGGATACAGATACTGATACACTAACTTGATGGTACCTATTTAAGTTTTTTTTTTTTTTTTTTTAAATGTCCCATCATGTATTGATGTAGGTAAGTACAACATATTGCGTGGCTATACAGTTTTTTTAATTTAATTGATTTTTACTTTTTTCTTCACATTTTTTTATGATGGCTCGTGGGCTCGTAAACTTTAGGCTTGTGTGCAGCTCGACGAGCTCAAGCCGTCTATGGGCCGAGAAGTCAAGCCGACGAGTTACTCAACTCTTTAGCCAAACTTAACAAGTAGTGGCTATAAAATTTTTGGCAATATTATAAGGGTTCTTAAGTGTCATTTCATTAATTGTGAGCAATTTATTATTGAAAAGATAGATGTGGTTGAATCTTTATTGTTGAATTAAATGCAACAAAACATGTCGGATTAAGAGGGCTCCTTGAAATGGAACTGAATCTGTTTTTTTTTTTTTGGTTGACGTAGGAACCTGCAGCCGCTACTCGTGAGTGCGCACTGAGTAAACCTCGCTCCATGTGTAATAGTCCGCAAAAATAGTGCAAGTCCTTGTTGATAGGTAGTTAAAAAGTACATCATGGTTACTGTTTTTGAGTCAATTTTGTTTTTAGTACAAGAGGATTAGGATCAAGGAAGGTAAAAATAAATTATTAGTAATTTATAACTATTTATTGAGCAATACAATCCCACCATTAACTTTGATATGCATGATGTTGAATGCAAGTTGCAAGTTTGGAAGCCCTTTGTATATAAGTATTATTATATTTTTTTTAAGAGTGGAAGCCCTTTATATTTTGGAAAAAGTGCTTTTATTTAGGTTTTAATTCAACATGCTGAAAGCATTTTGTAAGTTTGATTTTGCACATGAGAGATCGAGACATGGCCTCGATCTAAGGGAAAGGTGGGCTTTTTTCCATGAAATTTGCCTTTCGATTTTCTTAATACTTTATCAAAAAGTTCGAATAAAAAAAGAAAATTGCATAGTCTTGTAAAACTGTGTGGCATCTTATCACATCATTCAAACCACTATTAAAATTTAAAATGTATTCATATGAAGTCTTAACTTGTTTACTGCTATTGCAACGTGATCCCTTGAAATGTTAGAACTCCGTCCATGCAGGACCATGATCTCTATCCACACGATCACTGAGCCAAAAGTGACGCGAACTTGTGTTTAGTTTGTTCCTTAATTAAAATATAAAAAACTCACTAACGTGTACCTTATATTTGTGTAGGTTATTATGAAATTAATGACTTATTATTGAGAAAAAGGTAAATTAATTTTTAAAATAAAAAATCAACATATTTTAAAATGAATTTCATGCTTGCGTCACAATGACTTAGTGCTTCCCTAAGCAGACCCCCATAAAAAGAAAATGATCCTTCGCTTTGTGATACAAGACAACCACCAAATTCATATCATAACATAAAAAAACCTAAAAAAGGCTGCTCAATACGAAGATCAAGAATGCCAAATGCCACCCTCACCCCCACCCCCTCCCCCCACCACTATCCCACAGAGTGGTTAATGGGCCCCTCTAAACCAATAATCCCTGCACGTGACAGTCCCCCCAACAAAATCATGAAATTACAGAATTTTGAAGCAACATTATTGTGGCATATAGAGACGTCAGTTTGATCAATCTTTATCTTAATGTCCAATTCTTGTGGTCGATTCTTCTGGTGGCTATCTCCACGTGTCACTATTTCGGAATTGCTCGGTAAATAGTCCATGTTTCGTCAATCATATTTGATATTGTACAAATATAATGTACTACTCAGATGATATTATGCACACAGAGTCTAAAATACTTAAAAAAAACATGTTGATAGACATATAACATAAATTTGCATTGAAAAATTAAACATTCTACAATTAAGGGTAGGCCGTTTTGGAGCCTACTTTCTTGGATCTAATTCGGCAAACTAATTTCGTCGAGATCATCCAATGACAAGAAAACTTCATCCAAGCATGAAAGTCCTGTACTATCACCATCATGATCATCATCGTTATTGTTGTTGTACTGTTGCACTCGACACACCACCCATTTACTATATTCCTTCAAGAAAATCAAATAATAGAAAGTAAATTAGTATCTTTCTTTCCACAACAATGTAGCACCTACAAAGAAAATAATTTTACATGTGCACGAACAAATACACCATATGGACGTCAAGTACAAAGTGTCAGACAAACAAGTAGCTAGCTAGATATTGGCTTCTTTCTCTTCCTTGACATATATGGTCGGTCCAATATTGTCCCACACAAGATATTGAATAGAGTTTTGTGCTTACCGTCTTGGAACTTCTTCTTCTTGACGAAGAAGAATCGGAGAGCCTAAATTCCTGCATTATCCAATTTGTTTTAACACCCTCTGGAGATTCACCAGTGTAAAACGCATAACATTTCTTCATGCCAACTTTTTGGGCAGCACTAGAGTATATTGGTTCATCTACACCCAAAGACTGCCAATATCCACTACCAGTTATTCTGGTTTGTGTCCTCCTGCTGTAGTAGTACCATTTGTTGCCTTCACGCATTGCCTTACCTACATGCAAGATCAAATATCTATTAATAAGATAATAATCTTCTTGAATATAAATAGATTACCATTATTTATATTACCATCTAGTTCCCATGGATCATAGGGATAGAGGTCGAGATCAGGGATGATATCAGGGTGGTAAGGTAAAAGGGAGGCCTTTCGATGAAGGAAATGGACGACGAGCTCTTCATCACTAGGATTGAATCGAAAACCAGGTGGCAAGTTGAAATTGTTATCCCCCATCAAGTGTGTACTTGTGCAGAAGTGAAAATGAAGATGTGGGGTTGTGGGGAATGGAATGGGATATATATAGGAAGTGGAGAGAGAGAGAGAGAGAGAGAGAGTGAGAGAGAGATAGTGTTTGATCAGCTGCACCATCAAGATTGGAGCATAGCGATTATTTTTTATATATAACTGAGTGCTGTGCCTGCTGGTGTGCTGCCTTAATTCCAAGGCGGCGGGTTGGATATTTTCCAAGAAACGGGATTTGTTGGTATTAGAGGAGAGGGGGTGCGGAGGGCTTAGTACATGTATGTATCTATACTTGAGATTTTGGAAATAGGGTATGTATATATTTATTTGTTATTACTTCTTATGTCCATATTTTGTGAGGAATAAAATTTTGATTTTTATTTAAGTTAAAGGTAATAATTAATTTCAATCACATATTTCATGACTCGCAATTTTTCAATCGCATATTTCATCAACTTTATTAAAAATAACAGGAGCTATGTTTGATGATGTGGGTCATCATCACACTTCCTTGTATCATCGACCTTGAGGAATCGATGGACATGTTGTGTACGTCTTGTTGAATATTTGCAAGTGGACAAATGTGGAATTTGATCGCGAGACATATTGGTACCCTGATACGATGTTAATTTTTTGTTTTTAAACTTTTGAATTATTGAGTTATTAAATACATGTCTTAGGTGGGGTATTTGATCTTAGGTGGAAAGCCGCACCTAATGGAGTGTCCATAAACCAATTATAATTATAATTTATTAGATACACAAGTAATTGGGTTCTTAGTTTTATCCTAAATTTTCATGGTCCCAATAGTTTTGATTCTTTGGTTGAATGTTAATTTTTATTTTTATTTTTGTGTGATCAAGAATGAGTTTTTACTTTTCTCATTTTATAAACCACTTATATTGGATAATGATGATGGAATAGGATCAATTAATTCAATGGATTTACCGCAACCAACGTAACCAATGGGAGATTATAGTGAGTATTATCTTATCTAATTAAGTCCAATAATAACAGTCTCCATTTCAAAATGAGATCAATTGGAAAAAAGAGTAGTCCAAATGAAATTCTCCTCTTTTGCTCCTTTTGTCACTTGTGATATAAAGGGAGAAGAACTCTAGGAAAATATCAATGTTTGTTAATCGATTTTATTCATGTCGTTTGACCATAGTTAAGTAGCGACATGGTTAGTTGACACTGTTTTATAAATTAAAGATTTCAACAATTTAAATAATTAATAACAACAAGGTTCAAGAAACAACACAAATATCTCAAATTTAACTTAATACAACCACATTATCGTACATTAATCATCCTCACATTTCGTTGGCTTCATATCCTTGTGATATAACAATAAAATTATCATGTCAAGATTACCCAAATCACGGTGCCACCACACACCCTAGTTGAGGAGATCAAACTCTGAAGTGCACATTTTTGGAAACATAGACTTTTGTATAAGCATATATACACACCGAACGTTATGCATATTGTTCTGTACAGTACTCGAACATATATGCACCACATGTTGTGCATATCGTTCTATACAATACTATAAGTTATAGGTAACACATTTGATGTTTAAAATTGGGACCAATCATCCAAACATGGAGATGCAAACAGCATAGAATTTTTGTGCTTATGTCACCAATATATTATGCTTTTGAATATTTGTGCTTATGTCACCAATATATTATGCTTATGAATATTTGCACTAGTATAGTTGCAACCCCACAAATGTCCAGTCCATTAATTCTCTTAAGCCCTGACAATCCATGTCGCATAAATTTTGTACCTATATTCTCTTCCATTCTATCCCAACAATTCTTGGAATTATTATTGACACATTCTGCACAAAACTTTGTGCAATCAAGCATGTGAAACAAAGTGTAGTGAATTTCGATGTATTGAGTTTAGAGATGGCAACGGGGCGGGTTCGGGGTGGGGGGCCCCGCACCCCGCCCCGCTCCCCGCTCCGCCTTAGTCGGGGCGGGTTTCCCGCCCCGTATCCCTCCCCGTTTAATTTTTTTTTTCAATTTTTTTTTAATAATAATTTATTAATTTTTTTTTTATTCTTGACGGGGCGGGGCGGGGCACCCTCGCCCCGCGCCTCGAGACGGGGCCCCCCGCCACCCCGTTCGGGGCGGGGTTTTTTGCCCTTTTCGGGTCGGGTCGGGTCGGGCGGGGCGGGGGCCATCCCTAACTGAGTTGAACTAGATTAGACATATAAAATAGATAAGCACGTCACCTAAAATATTAATCTTGTCAATAGCTTCATCAATCATGTTTGGTGTAGATCGTGGTATACACTTTTGATAGCATTCTGTCAATGGATAATTTAAACAAAAGATTGTTTTTACAGCCAATGAGATTTTGCTAACACACTATCTGACAATAAAGATGTTAAAAAATGATGTACAAATGGCAAAATTCATGTTTTTTTCATGGTTGATTTCTATGCAAATACAAAAAGAAGGTTTCAATGGTAAACATTTAAAGCTTGAAATTTTGTGTTTGTTGATGAGTTTGAAAATACATAAATGACCTAATTTCGAAAAGTTTTATCATGTGGCCATGTAATATAACTTTTTTATTATTTAACTAATATTAATAGTCAAAAAAGAAAGTTCAATTTAAACTCCTATAGAATTGACAATCACTTGCCTAGTTAGTTGATATATAATCTTACCAAATTCTACATTGTTCAATTTCAATCATGATGATTAAAAGATATAAGTACTCGTCCACCATTAAGACGCCATGATAGCCGCCATATGCTTTAATAAGACAATATGTTAAATAATTTTTAACCCTCGTTTTTTTCACCGCAAAATAAATAAAACCCTATTTATTTTGATTTAATTTTTTTTTTTAAAGGATTAGGATGTTACTCTTGTAGGCCAATATAATGTAACAATGACAAGCTAACATAATTTATGTCATCATGCTTTCATTAATTAAACACCAATGATTTTTCTTTTTTTTTTTTTTGGGTGTAAGAATTGGATACTTGATGGTGTGTGATACGTTTGGCATATAAGACTAAGCCCCTATTTGGTTAAGCAAAAATTTAGAATTTTAATGAAAGTTGATGAAATGTGTGGTTGAAAAGTTAATAAAAATTATGGATCTATGAAATGTGTGATTGAAAATTAATTTGAGCGAAAAATGAGTTTTAAAAAATTGGGGCAAACAAGAGCTAAATAAAAACTGATAAATCTTAGTGTCTCTTTTCTTTTATATGTCCAGTGCTAGAATTGGATTATGACCTGAATTCTTGTTGAGTGTTTGATTGTAAATACCGTTGGAAGAGTATTGGGAGTTGATAGTGGACTAGAAAATATTTTGAAGGAGTTTAATGTGAGTTTGACTTCTATTTCTTCACAAATTCTTCATTATTGATTTTATCCATTGTATTGGGATTTCACCTTATATTAAACTATTCAATATTAATTTTCTTAGTATTTTAAGGATTCTTCGATTATAAATATGTGTTGTACAACACATTGGAATTGACCAATTGTCCTATTAGTTATTGGTCCAAAAAATCATTTATAACCCCTTATTATTGATTATAATGAATTCTCAGTCTTGTAAGTAGTTTTTCTAGATTTGGGTTTCCACGTAAATCTTGTTTTATTGTGATCCATTATTTTCATATTACTCATATTATTCTCGTCTTTATTATTTGGCCCGATTCTTAACAAGTGGTATTAGAACGATTTTGATAGCTTGTTTCTCAACAAAGTGGTATCAGAGCCAAGATTTTGGTGGTTCTTGGAAGTGCCAGATTGGTTATTAAAGCGAAGTTTGAACAATGTTGATTGTTTTAGGGATAGAAAGTATGAAACTTGAGATTCCGCTTTTAGATAATAATACCAGATTTTGTTATGACATATTTTGTTTGGATACTTGAAGGGAAGCAACGTAAGGAGTTGTGATCTTGTTGCTCGCAGGGATATTTGAGCAAATTTGTTAATTTAGATGGAGTTAGTTGTGAACTTGATGATTTTGTTGTTCGTGGTGATTCGAGTAAGTTAGGTGCCCAAGGTAATTTTGTTGATAAGTAGTGTTTGAATTCAGTTCATAGTTGTTGAGTATGCTCGAGGAGACATGGTAGAAGAGGTGAAGTAATTTAATGGAATGTTATGTTGGGATAATTTTGTTAGAGTGGAACAATTAAGTTTTATTCCTTGCAATAAAATTTGTGTTAATGTGGAGTTTATTAAAATTAAGTTGTGATTTAAATTCTTGTTGAGTGTTTAATTGAAAATACTGTTTGAGGAGTTTTGAAAGTTGATAGTAAACTTGAAAATGTCTTGAAGGAGTTTTAATGTGAATTTGACTCATATTTCATCATAAATTCTTCATTATTAATTTTATCCATTGCATTGAGATTTCGCTTTATATTAAACTATTCGTGTATTAATTTTCCTAGTATGTTAGAGATTCTTAGATTATAAATATATAACTATGTTATGGATTATTTGATTATAAATATGTAGTATACAACACATTGGAATTGATAAATTGTCTAATTAGTTATTGATCCAAAGAGATTTTTGTAACTCCTTACTATTGATTATAGTAAATTTTCCGCCTCTATCCATTGTTTCTCCGGATTTGGGTTTCCACGTAAATCTTATTTTCTCTGTGATCCATTATTTTCATATTGCTCGTATTATTCTCATCTTTCTTATTTGGCCCGATTCTCAATATCTAGTTTAACATACAAAAATTGAATTTATTTGACAGGTAGAGAGTTATGAAGTTTGAATATAATAAATCAACGTAAAACGAACTCAAAGTGTGAAGTTTAGTTTATCTCACGAAAAATACATATATATTAATGTACCCCGACGACGTAAAATATGTTAACACTCTGTTTTAGCATCTTAATTGAAGTCAATATGCACTCTCCCTCCATGCACAGTTAGAGATAAAAATCCAACTCTAATATCATGATCATCACTGTAAAATTGGTTTATAATGTGAGGTTTTTGTTGGAAATTGGTTTAAAAGATTGAAAATTTAATTTAAGTGTCAAAACCAAAAATTTGGAAAAGTGACTTTCATGTCAACTTCTGCCAAATATTTGGACTTGATCCGATGGTCAAATTATAAATGTAAATGACCAGCTTCTACTCGTCGAGTAGATTATCGTGGTATATTTGGAATCTCAAAATCAATTCCTAATGAATGGGAAATTGCGATTCAAAGTTGGAAAAAAAATAGAGGAGGTTGTTTGGAAAATTGACTAAGGTTGTTGCTAGCTTATGACTGGGTTGTCGCTCGAGCGACAGGCTAGCGAAAAAGTCATTGTTTTTATCGCTCAATCGAGGCGATGGTGATAGGCTAGCGACAGTGAATCGTGCGATCTTTGGCAAGAGTTGTTGAACTTGGGGCACGACATTTCATTCACAACCCCTCATTTTCTATATATAGGACCCCTGGGATGTGTATTTAGTATTTCATATCATTCTTTACATGTTATGTTGCATAAAACACTTCATCAAAAGTGATTTCCTTGCATAAAATCATAAATTTGGTAAAGAGAGAATTCCGTTCAAGTTCGTTGGTCTAAGCTATTTGGAGTGCTCATATGGCTCGACGTGATCATTGTATCTTGGGAGATGGTTGCCGGAAAATCGTTAGCACCAATGCGGGGCAAATCCATCTTAAGGAAAAAGTGTTCAACACTTGCCTTGGCCAATGACATCACTAGCATATCTTCTTTCCTTATCTTTCTTATTTCCGATTTCAATTATATTTGATTTCAGAATATTGTTAACATTGTTTAAATGTTTATATTGCAAGGTTCAATGACATGCTTTCATTCAAAAAAAGAAAAGTGACGAGTCCATATTCATGTATTCAAATTTGGTAAATCTTTACGTCATCTTCTCAACTATTTTGGTAATTTCACACATATAAACGGTATGTTTTTTGTGAATATTAATATGCACATTATCGGTGTAATATCTCCAACAATCTTAAGATGGATTTTTTTTATGCGCCTTATATTCCGAAGTTACCTTTGAATAGTTGAAATCATGCAACTGTGACGTTAAATTAGTGCATAAATAATTGAAGCCAAAATATATGTAATTATATAAGCTATTTTGGTTGAATATGCATGATGAAAGATGTATCTTTCCCCCGTTAAAGACAATTTNGCAACTGTGATATTGAATTCGTGCATAAATAATTGAAGCCAAAATTTCTGTAATTATATAATCTATTTTGGTTCAATGTGCATGATGAAAGATGTATCTTTCCCCCGTTAAAGACAATTTATTTATTTTTGAAATGGTGTGATCTTTTTGGAATTATGTTACATAATTTATTTGTCTTGGTGTATGAAATGTCAAGTTGTTATCTGTTTACATCTACAAAAGAGCATGAGCATGTATGTCTTCATGACATATCGAAGTTAATGAAAATGATTGGTCTTTTACCATAAGTTGTATCTTTTAAATTGTTTGCATGTTAATATGCGTTTACATGATGGAAATGTGCATAATTTATAAATCAATTTCTGATTTGTTTATAAACAGTTGAACTGTTATGATTTAAAACTTTGTAACTTTAAATATGTGATTGGTTCATTATTTATAAATCAATTTCTGATTTGTTTATAAACAGTTGAACTGTTATGATTTAAAACTTTGTCACTTTAAATATGTGATTGGTTCATTTCCACCTTTTGAAGTATGCAACGACAATTGTGTCATATGTTTAAAATTTGAACAACATATATTTAGTATGTAAATGCTAGAATATTTTCGTCACATAATGGTGGGTAAACCTATTTCATTTGTGATGGAGATTCCTATTGCATGTTTCGATAATTCATGTTGTGATAATAAGATCGCAATATCCTAGTCACAACATGTGTTGATTAAGATGGAATAAATTTATACAATGGATGTATAAAGGTTTGTAATAAGCATATTCGTTGCTATTCCTTCATTTTGAATGCCAATTATTTGTTGAAAGTATATAAACTTTCATGACTATTTCTTTTATTGAAATATGAAAAACGATATGGTAAATTAAATTAGTTGGTTAATTCCATGTCTTAATTTTGATAGCCTCAATTAATTTGATGAAATTAAGTGCGAAGATTTATGCAAAATTGTATTTGCATAAGAGTATGGACAAAATGTGATTTTGTGCTAAGTGAGAATCAAATCATTATTTAGTAATGAGAAGTAAACCGCTTAATTACTTGGAATCGCTAGAAAATAATACAGAATATTATGAAATATTCTAAATCAATTTAGATAAAAAGGTGTGTCTTTTCATAAGAAAGAATATATCTTTTTCCAATGGGAGTATCTCTTCATAGAGATTAATTCTAAAATGTGTGTCATTTTGTAGGGTTGTCTTTTGAGAACACAACTTTTCAACATATGTTTGATTTATTCATTCAAGTTGGAATATAATAAATATGGTGAATCGGTACTCCATGATATTGTCTTGTGAAATGTCACAAATTTGAATATTTGATAAATTGCATATGTTGCAATCTTGTGAATCGAGATGCTTAACCCTCTTCATTGTTGTACTATACTACATGCGTGGAACCAATTAAGTTGGTTTATGCTTGAAAAAACATTATTGATCTATGTAATGACCATGATCAAATTGAAGTACATTGTATGCAATTTCAATAAATTGTGAATTGACGACCACAATTTTAAAAGTAATTAGACTTTCACGAAGCATTCGATATGGACATTATTGAACTATGAAAGAGTTGATGAACTTCAAGTTCAAGTATAGCCCAAAAATTTGGGGGTTAACATTAATGTTCGCGAACTTATATGTAAAGTTCAAAACTTGTGGATGCAACTTTATTGCATATGTATTCCTAATTAAGGAATTTTAGGGGACAACTAATTCTACAAGTTAAATTTTTTATACCTTATAAATCATATAAGAATGTTTATGAAGTGAGAAGGTAAATATCCTAAGGATGATATACACTAAGTTTAAAGTGGATGAAATATGATGAATGCCAAATATGGCGTTTGTTTGGATATGCAAGAACAATTGGAATATTTGAAGAATATTCTTAAATGTCTTGTAATAGTTCAATATTGAATACCCATAAATTTGAAATCCACTAGTAAATGTGATTGACTAGTGTAATGATTTGGTAGAAATCCTCCAATCGAATTTGGAAATTGATAAAGTTTTAGATAAAGCTAGTGAGAAGCATGAAGCTTCATAAGAGGATTTTTAGTTGGTGACAATGTGTATCTATTAAATGAATCGATCGTTGGCTAGCTATATTTAATAAGATACTAAGTCACGTGTAATGGTAAATCTAGACATATATGTCATAGACAAATGCCACAAGCAGTTGATCTCAATTGTGTAGACTTGTGGTAACTTTAAGAGAATTACCAAGAGATCAAGTACACTGCATATCGAAGGGAATGAGCTAGTAAATCCGATAGTTCAAGACATCACGTTCACCAATTAGCTAGTAAATCCGATAGTATTTCACTAAGGAAGGTTCAAGGACAGAAGCTACCTTACCTGATGCAATGTTTTTCCGCTCTCTCTTTACTGCTGTCTGCATTATCATTTGCATGTGTGGAATTTCCATTCATGTGGGAGATTGTTGGAAATTGGTTCAAAAGATTGAAAATTTGGTTTAAGTGTGAAAACCAAAAACTTGGAAAAGTGACTTTCATGTCAACTTCGACCAAATATTCGGACTTGATCCGATTGTCAAATTACAAATGTAAATAGACCATCTTGTTCTACTCGTCTATTAGATCGTCGTGGTATATTTGAAATCTTAAAACCAATTACGGATGAATGAGAAATTGCGGTCCAAAGTTGAAAGAAAATAGAGGAAGCTATCTGGACAATTGACTAAGGCTGTTGCTAGCTTATGACTGGGTTGTCGCTCAAGCGACAAGTTAGCGAAAAAATCACTATTTTTATCTCTCGATCGAGGCGATGGCGATGGCTAGCGACAGTGAATGGTGCGATCTTTGACAAGAGTTGTTGAGCTTGAAGCGCGACATTTTATTCACAACCCCTCATCCTCTATATATAGAACCTCTTGAACGTGTATTTATTATTCCATATCATTATTTACATGTTATGTTGCATAAAAAACTTCATCAAAAGTGATTTCTTTGCATAAAATCATAAGTTCGGTAAAGATAGAATTCCGTTCAAGTTCGTTGGTCTAAGCTATTTGGAGTGCTCCTATGGCTCGACGTGGTCGTTGTATCTTGGGAGATGGTTCTCGAAAAACTATTAGCACCAATGCGAGGCAAATCCATCATAAGGAAAAAATGTTCAACACTTGCATCGGACAATGGCATCACTAGTATCTTTTCTTTCCTTATCTTTCTCATTTCTGATTTCAATTATATTTGATTTTGATTTCAGAATATTGTTAACATTGTTTATATGTTTATATTGCAAGGTTCAATGACAGGCTTTCATTCAAAAAATGAAAAGTGACCATATTCATGTATTCGAATTCGATAAATCATTACATCTTCTTCTCAACTATTTTTGTAAGTCGAATTATGTTTCGNGTTTATATTGCAAGGTTCAATGACAGGCTTTCATTCAAAAAATGAAAAGTGACCATATTCATGTATTCGAATTCGATAAATCATTACATCTTCTTCTCAACTATTTTTGTAAGTCGAATTATGTTTCGATTTCACGCATAAACGGTATGTTTTTTGTGAATATAATATGTACATTATCGATGTAATATCCCCATCAATTTTCGCTCTCAGTTCACCATATAAATCTCACATTTTAGTGTACTTGATTGACAAGAGACATGCCAACAAATATTGTAGAGATTTCAGAAAAAAAAAAGGTCATCATTTGATACTAAATCAGGAATCATAATAAAATCAATCATTCGATTTTAAAGAGGATTAGGAGTATCCATATTATAGATTAAGAGCCATGACAAAATTAAAATAATTTAGATCAACTTCTCATCTTGATCTCATTTTCGTTTGCTTCCAATCTTCACATAAAGCAATCCATATTCTGCTACAAGCCCGACTTTTTATATCATTTAAAAGTTTAAATTGTTTAAAATTTGATAAAATTTTTTGATGTACTGAGTTTAGTGATCTCAAGGGTCCGACATTGAGAATTTTTAAGACTGCTAAGGAAAGAGATATCGTCCCAACTTTCAAAAAGGAATTTTTTGACAATTAATAATGTTATTGATGCGAATGTGGTCCGAGTATATGTTTTATTTTTTTGAAGTCAAATTTAAACCTCCATAAAAAATATATAAAAGATCTAAATGACGGTGAGACTTGTGTATATAGATCTTCAACGGATATGATAAAAGCACGAGTTCTTCAATTTTCTCAAGCGGTACTATATTAAGATTAAACTATGAGCTAAGGTGGTATGTCACTGTCGACATGATTTAAACTATGAAGACATTACTATTGAAAAGAAAGAAATCGGGGTGAAAATTTGTACTGCCGCGGAAGTTATACCATCAGCAGTTAAAATTGTACTTTTGTTCATTCACGTGTATTATAGCCGCAAAAGCAACAGTTCAGTTAGTCGGCCTCCACAAGGTCAACTAGCTCCACAAAAAGTCAACGATAATTCTGGAATTTGACCACATCAATAGTTGACTCATACCCAGCTACATTATTTTTTTTATTTTCATTCTTCTAATAATTTTCAACTACACATTTTTCAATAAAATAATATTTTTCATCACATCAATAACTTTTTTCTTCTTTTTTTCAACCACATATTCTCCATCACATCAATATTAAAAATGCATTCTTACCCCCCAAAATGTGCACCAAACTGGAGCTTAGTTGGGCATTCGAATTGGCCAACTCGTCCCGTCCTTGGTGGTAAAACTCGTTAATCTGTTTTTGTTTTTGTAGACTGATTTTCGAGCTGTTTAAAACTGTAGTTCAAAAACTAATTTCAATTTTCTTATAATCTGTTTTCTTCTTGTGAATAAATGAATATCTCGACAATGTGCTTGCTTGGCTCATTTGGCAAGATAAATAGTGTAATACAGAATTTTATTAAAAAATTAAAATAAATTAAAATATTATATATTGTGCTACGTTATGATATCTTATATAGTGTGTCAAAAATTGCGACGCTTCAAATAGGATCCTTTAGGCTTGTAAGCATGAAAAGCTAACCATGAGCCTCTTCAATATGCAAGAATAAAGCAGCTCTAAAGTCCTATATGCACCAAAGAATAGCAATAGGAATTTAAGGGTGGTTTAATTAAGCTTTTGATAAGAGTTTTAATAAAAAGTTAAATGAAATTTATATTTGAAAACTTGATAAAAATTGTAAATTTCATAAAATGTACTATTAAAATTGAATTTTATTCGGTTAATAAGTTTATAAGATTTTAACTAAGTTAACAAACACTTGATATATACCTTCAGTATGTAAGGACCTAACTAATCCAGGAGAGTAAATACAAGGGATTGTAAATAACTCTTAGCCCATAAAGCACTTTTCGTCTTGATTGATATTTTAGAATATCTTCAATGTTAACGTAAATTGCATAAAATAATTAAAAGGAAAGCAAAAAAAAAAAAAATTCCAGAGGAAATTAAAGATTTTGTTATCCAGTATTAAAAATTTTCTCACTCCCTTTTCATTTTATGCATTTTTATTTTATTGTGGATAAAAGACACGTATGCAAATGTTGAGTTATATATAAAATTCATTAGAGATCAATTTTGAGATCGACTCTCTATTCGTTAGTTAACAATACCCCGTAAACTACAAATTCATCTACTTAATAAACTAGTAACAACTTGGTTTATTTTTTATTGCAATTTGGCCATTTAGTGATAGTGCTTTGCATTAATGTTTCTGTTCATTTCAATTTGTTCTAACTAATTAAAGATGTGGCGTAATAAATAAATTAAGCTAAAGCTCTACCTCAGCTCATGGTCCATCAAACTAGGCAAAAGGAACGATCAAAAACATAAAATTCAGTCAGATCTATTGTGGAGAGTTTGGTATAATGGTATGTACCTGAAATCAAAGCACAACTAGAACGAGTAAAAGTTTTAAAGTGAAGAGCAACCCTGCTCAAAGTGACTCTTCTTCATCTCTTACAAAATATAAACAACAAAGAAACTAAAAATACTAATAGTCTAAATCTAGAGTCTTGACCCATGTCAAAAATAAACTCGATTTTTATCAAGAAAATAAAGAAGTTGTTTCCAACCCTCGATCAAGAAAATAAAAAAACGATTATGAACCTAAATAAATAGTCTCACCGACAGCGTTAAGAATATTTCCTGAAGCAGGTGGATGTTTTAGAGGTTGGTGGTTTAGTCATTATAGGAGATATGATTTAATTAAATCCAATTTCTGGATCTTAATCTTCCACCATTCACTACAATTCTTTGTTTCAATAACGTTACTCTCGTATTTCCTGTTACAAAATCAGATAGATGCATAGTTGCAGCAATTGATGATTGGAATTTGTTGGCATTCTGTAGATCAACATTGGACAAAAGTTAACTATCTACAAAGAATATGGTGACATGTTATTTCATGATGAGAAGCCATAGGATGTACAAGAGAAGATCATCATTCAAACTAACAGATGATTCATTCTGAGATAAGATTGTAGTTCTACCACTCTTCAGATATAGGTCACACTGAAATTGAACGTCATTCTGGTTTCGGAATTTAGAAGAATATTAGAGGCACGGTAGAGTCAACTTCTATTTATCAAGACAAAGCAAAATGATGAGGAGGTCACATACCTGATTTGGGTGATCAAGCTCTATTTGTGGCAAATACTAGTTTGTTCTCCACAATTGAAGAAGACTATTGCAACAAAATTTGTTTATCTTGCCACAAGTAGATCAGATGATGTTATATACAAGCAGTATCCAAAGGCTTCCTTCACTGTCAGTTTACCCCAACACTACTACCGTAAACCTGAATTAGACTCCTCGGAAATAATTGTTCTCAAATAACTAACACTTTGTGTTGATTTTATTTCAACGGGGAAAAAAAGGAAAAAGGAATTTCCCTTCTTTCAGAATGGTTAGATTTCATTAATGATTGCCATGTTTGGATAGAGCATCGAGTATGGAGTTTTGAAGTACAAAATGTTAGATAATATAAGAAATGAGAACTCTATTATATATGTATGCTTTATTTGATTTCACTAGATATGGAGTAGGAGTTGATTTAAGTTTTTTGTTATTTGATTTCATGAAATAAGCTTTATTTGCTCAAATTGAAGTGAGCATGGCTATTACAACAGTAAAAGTACTTAAAAAGGAGAGAAGAATTCAACCAGAAAGCTGATGGGTGAGTGATCAGTTCAGAAAGTTGTATTCCTTTCAATTCTGAGATGAAAAATTGAGAAGAATCAAATGCAGAAATATTAGGCTATGTTTGATTCCCTCTATTTTCCTAGGAAATTGAAAAAAGTTTTCCATTTTCCACATTTTGTGGTGTTTGACAGCAAAAATTTTCCCCGGAATTCGTTTTCCCTCCCCACCCCTCACACACCTCTTTTCTTGGTTTTGAAGGAAAATGTTTTCTTTTGTTTTTGGTAGTAATTGATTTTCTAGGGTTTTTTTTTTTTGGGCAATTGGAAAAAATTCTAGATACAATTGTAAAAAAATTATCAC
>CAIGRP010120046.1:0-26094 GCA_903798385.1 Fraxinus cuspidata
ACCACTGTCTTCTTCCTCTCAACCTCACCCACCCCCACCTCAAACCCAGACTACTACGGCCTCCACCTCCACCCAAAATTAGGGATAATTACTGACTCGTTCTGGTTTCCCTTGAAGGAGAAATAACGGAGGAACATGGAAATCTAACTGCACTCATAACATATTTGTCAAATGTTCATAGGCGAAATTCCACGCTCCATTTTTCTCCTTCCACGCCGACCAAAATCCACGTCGACCACCTCCACCGCAAACTTCAAATCCTAAGGTTCTTACAACGAATGGCCGTCGAGGGATGAGCATCCGCGTCACCAGGGAAGCTTTAATAGGTACTCGAGCGGGGAGTTTGGGTCTTCACGCTCTAATGAGACTGATAATTGGGCGAAATGTCGAGCAAATCACGCCTGCCACCACAAGTTATAATTAACTCAAATTACATCGATTTAGGAAAATAGATACAGAAAATGGAATGGATGGAGAGATACAGGCGTAGTTTGCCGCGAGGCTCTTGGATGGATCTAGAAGGGAGATAGTCTTCAATATTAGGTCGATCCAAATCCGATTCCGAGCTGGATGTGTTTAGCTTCCTCATTTTGCTGCCTCTATTTCATATAGATTTACCCCTCTCTCTCTCTCTCTCTCTCTCTCCACATCCAGTTTTTCGATTTTCCATTTTTGTGATGGGTGGGTAGGTGGGTGAGTGGAATGGGTTACTGATGCTGGTTTATTGCATTCGCAGCTAAAGAGAGAGAGGTGGAGGTGGAAGTCGGAGTCTGTTGATTCTCGTCCTTGTGAAATGCATGAATATCAGGGCCGGTGGAGATGGCGGTGGTCGGCGTGGATTTTGAGTTTGAGGTGGGAGTAGGTGAGGGGAAGAAGACACGTGTGTGTGTGTGTTTTTTTTTTTTTTTAATTTCTTATTTGTTTTTAATTTCATTATTAATTGGGATAAATATAATATTACTTTTTTGTCCCTTTTTAAAATATTAAAAATATGGTCAAAGTTAAATTTTTGGTCAACTGGATGAATTATTGATGGAAACCGTCCAACAGGGCTTCACCTGCAATATTTAAAAATATTATGGATAATAGTTGCAACAAATCAAAGGTTTGATGAAAGTCTGCTAATGTTTCAAAATTTTGGGACTTCTGCTGCAATTATCTCTTAATTTAGCAAATTTTGATGAAATATAATGTTAAAAGACTGACTCTCATGAAATATGTTATTAACTTTAATTTAAATTAAAATATGAATTTTAAATTCTACTAAGCGAGGGGCTAAAATTCAATTTTCAAATTACACAAAATGTTTTTTTTTTTTTTAATTTCTTATTTGTTTTTAATTTTATTATTAATTGGGATAAATATAATATTACTCTTTTGTCCATTTTTAAAATATTAAAAATGTGGTTAAAGTTAATTTTTTGGTCAACTGGATGAATTATGGATGGAAACCGTCCAAAAAGGCTTCACCTGCAATATTTTAAAACGTTAGGGATAATAGTTGCAACAAATTGGTTAAAGTCTACTAATGTTTCAAAATTTTGGGACTTTTGCTGCAATTATCTCTGAATTTAGTAAATTTTGATGAAATATAATGTTAAAAAATTGAATCTCATGAAATATGTTATTAACTTTAATTTAAATTAAAATCTGAATTTTAATTTCTACAAAACGTGGGGCTTAAATTCAATTTTCAAATTACACAAAGCCCCCTTTTCTAAATTATTGCACGTACCTACTCCATTGAAATAAGAAAATCATGATGGAAAGCTAAAAAAGAAGGGCTAGTTTGACAAAAGTTTTATAAACATATTGGTATATTTTTACTAATATATAAATTAATAAAATGTGCAGTTAAAAAGTATATAAAAATTTTTGGGTCAATCGAGATTGATTTCTTTGTCTACTCCAAAAAAAATTGTCTCAATTATTTTCTAAATTTCCAAGAAATGAAATACTGTATTTTATAAAAAAAAATCGTATCTTGGGAGATAGAAGGCACCTCAATATGTTACTTGGCACTCTAGGCAGGACAATATGTTAGAATGCAAGGCTGTATGTCCAAATATTTCTCTATGTACACAGTTCATTTGCTAACAACGGTAGGTAAAATATTTCATCCAAGCCAAATTTGAGTTCACTGTCAATCACGTTCAATCAATTTGTACTAATTTATGGGTCAGTGCTTGAATTGGATTGTACCATGAAGTAGCCCGTAGGACTTTGCGACTATAGTGTGGTTGGTGGGACACGTCTTTGAATCGAATCAAAGGCCTTTAAAAGTAGTATCAATTGTTTGTCATGACTCGCAACGTGTACACCATGTGAAATTGTGGTGTAACATAGTCCCTCAAGTTGAGTTGTACAGTGCGTGTTGGATCTTGTAAAAAAAATACAAATAAGAGTTAAAAGTTTTTGTGATTGCATTGGATGTATCACGATTTATGCTTAGTAACGTTTGAAACATAAGCTAACATAGGACTTCACAACTATAGTGCCATCGACTCGACATATGGCTTTGGATCAATTCGAAGGCCTCAAAAAGGAGGGTTAGTGGTGGCTTAGTCAGCTCTTGTGGGCCCATAACTCACTAGTTGCCATGCGTACCACTCATAAAATATTAGAGTAATAGTTAGCACTACTTTATATATAAGACAAAATTCATCTTAAAGAGATATATTTTGGCAAACTTCCCTCCTATCGTAATTTACTTAATAGTTTATTTAATTCTCCTCAAGTATTACTTTCAGAGTATCATTTTTTGACAAGAGTACCTTTATTTTCATTGTTCACAAGATTGAATGGGCCAAGTTTCAGTTCTTGTAACCTTCTCAACTTTTTAATTTGTTTAAATTCAGAAGTGAAGCTCGTTGCTTTATGTGAATCAACAGGCTTGTGCACGTACATTTAATCCACCGTTGAAAAAAGTAATACTCTAGCTTGAGCTAATATATATTTTGCAAGTATCTTATACTTTTTTCAGTTTTCATACTTGTGAGGTGGTAGTGAGTTTTATATAAAATTTAGTAAATGTTTGGTTTGGGTAAAAAAAATATTTTAGTAAAATTTGATAAAAATTGATGTGATTAAAAAATTGTAGATCCTATAAAATGTGTAATTGAAAATGAGTTTGAGTAAAACACGAATTTTAAGAAATGGGGGCCGATCGAGAGCTAAATGTGGAATGGATGGTTGTGAGTTTTATACGGGAATGAATATGGTATGTAAGCTATCCCATTATTATTTGCTTCTACCGTGACTCATGTTACTGATACAATAACCTTAACCAAGATCTTGTCAAGTCTTGCTAAATTCCATCATTTGTCCATGGATATAGTTGTCGAACTTGACACCTTATTGATGTGGCAGAATCTCATCTCAACTTCACCACTCGTTGCTCTCGAGATTTTATGCCATCCACAAAAACTTGGCCCATGCTTGACCTTCATTTTTCGAGAATAAATGTGTTTAAAATAGTAATTTTTTTGAAGATCGTGTAGTTAAAAAGTCAGAAATTTTTTAAAATTTACGTGTAAAATTAGTTTATAAGATAATGTGAGTTTTGAGACTATCGTATCACTTCAGCTAATTAATACAATACACAAAGAAATAAATCAATAAACTCAACCTCAACTTCCCACATAGATTCGGCTTCATCTATACGACATGAACTCATCCTCTTGGATGTAATCTTATGTCCTCTCATCACGGTCTTATCTTTATGGGCTTCCCCCACAATCTCTTGGCAATTTTTAGTTAAACATCACGCAATAATTTATCTTAGCTTCTTCAACACGAGTTATTTATTATGTCTCTTTTATTTTATGTTTCATTGAAATAGTCAAACGTTTAAAGTAGGGATTTTCCCCACGGTACCTCATCGATTGCTCCATGTGAATCCAATGTCTTGATTTCATGATTATTCAACAAGCAAGATAGAGTTTTGCAGGTAAAAAGAATTGGTAAAAGGTGGCATTGGCAGAGAATAGAACAAACATCACATGTGGGTTATAATGACACCAACCTCTTTAGCATTTCAATTTGACTTGGGAAACAAAACAAAACAACTAAATTATGGATTCCTTAAAAAAAGGTACAATGTTTTTCATCTTTTCAAGGTTCAATTCCCTTTATTTAACATTATTTTGATGAATTTTTTATTGTTGTCAGTTAATAGTCAAATAATGAAGTATCCTAATCAATGGATCATAAAAGCTTGTTAGTTAATAATCTCATAATTTATCAGCGTTCGATCACTAGTCATATACAAGTCGATGTCGAAGTTGGTAAGAAGTCACCAACTTTGCTCCTTCTACATAAATAATAGCAGCTTACGACTTGACCCAATTTAAAAAAGGTGAAGTAGTACTAAGTATGTACGATTTTAATGACATTGTTCTTAATAATTGTTTAGTGCAGCTTAAAAAACTTGCGTATGAATAAGCTGAAATATTTGGCCAAAATACCTTACTTAAAAGTAATCTTCTTACAAATAAATATGAAAAATTATTATTACATTCGATGAACAAAACTTATTATAAAAAAAATTACTTAAGAATAAGTAACTTAGCTAAACGTGCTCCAACTTTGAGTTGAGTGTCTTTTGGATTCTTATGTCGTGCTCAGCAAAAAAAGTTGGACCCTTCAAGTTACATGGAAACTCGAGCCTGAGTAAGCGTAGGGGGAGTAAGGGGCACGGCATGGAGATATGAATCTTACAGATTAAGAGTAAAATTTTAAATCAATTAACATAAAAATGTCTGAGTAAGTCTTCTGGGGTTCGCATTTAAGATAGAGCTTCGAGATTTAATAGGGAATGAAATGGAGTTGAAGAAAATACATATGCTATCTTTTCAATTTTTATATCGACCTTGGTCCTTAAACAATTTCTTCTAATCAATTTGTATGTTGAATATCGTGTCACAATGCACCGTAATACTAAAATTATATTTGGCTTGTTGATTGCTACTCTACAAGTTGCTACTATACAGTATATTAAACCATTTAATTTTCACGATTCCTAAACAATTAATGAGAAAATAATTTATAGTCTACGTCTTCAATATTATATAGTCTGAAATATCAATCAAAATTGTTATTTTTATTATAGATAGTAATGTATGTTACAAACATATGGTATATGTTACTAATATTTTTATTTTTTATTGAACATGTTTGATACGTGTGTGTGTGTGTGTGAATCAAGAAAGAGGTCCTTAGAGATAGTTATATTATTGCATTAAGCCCAGATTGCAACCGAGTGGTGGTGGTGGTTCTAGTAATGCTATTCATAAGCATTAAACATCTTTACTCGATAGCTTCTTATTTGAGATTTTAACTTGTTGTTTAAGGCAACAAAATTACAGAAAATTAATGCATCAAATAATAAGTTGCCACATGTGATGACCGCTGTAGTAGTTGAGTATAAATAAAAGAAAAATATTATAATTAGTTGAGATGATGGAGAAAAGGAAGAAATAAAGAAAAGAAAAATGAAGTTATTCCTTTGGAACACTGTATTTACGCCTCCTCCATTTCGGGAAAATACCCAACAACGGCTCTATTTTGTATACACACAAAATGAAGAATGAGAAATATACACCTACTTTTACAATGTCAGGTTAGATTTCTCTAAGTATATTTAGCTAGCATAGATTTCCAGATATCTCAATTAGCATATATAGCCGGCTTCTAACGATAAAACAAAGCAGCTCCAAAAGAACTATTCTATTTCCTCCACGCCAGAAAACTTTATCTGTCGGCTTACCAATGTCTTCTCGTCGTCATCGTCGTCTTCGTCGTCATCATCAAAATCAAGTCCATCATTATCATAGTGCATGTCGACGACAACTCTATCATCAAGATTATTTGTTTCAGAGGATCGAGCTTGAAAATGGTCTGTTCTGGCATGTGGAGAGTCCAACTCTACGAGTTGCATTTCTGATTCTATCAGAGCTTTCATTTGGGCCCTCTCCCTGTCTCTTGGATAGGAACGATAGAGGAAAGAGTAGATGATGCAACATAGAGCCATTGGGATCGAGACTGCAATGAAAAGAGCCTTGGCCAAAGATGTAGCATTCTCCCTGTCCGTGGCAATATCTTCAGAACCCTCTGGAACCGGCATATAGCCATAAACATACTGAGCCAGTAGTCCAACAATTGGAGGAGCAAATGATGATAACACGGACTCAAATGATCGGTCCAAAGCATAGATATGCGTTCGTGATTTCTCTGGGACTATCTCTGCAAAAATTGGACTGTCTACAGCATATTATTAAAGCAATTCAAACGTAACCTTCTGAAAGGTATAACACAGGTTATAATTAGAATATATTCATACTTGAATAGTCTCCTTAAGGTATAGTTCTCCCTTCACAAAGTTGGAAATTCTTCTACTAATTCATGGATATCATTGTAAAATTGCTCTGCTGAATATGTAAATTACAAATACTTGGAAATAAAAAGAGAGAGGGAATATATGAAGTATCAGTTAGAAGGTCTTACTTGTTTGTTGCTGCAGCATTCCAGGATATGAAAAAACCTGCAATTAACAGGACGAAACCATGCAAGAACATTGTAGATGGATCGGTTGGCAAGGACCAGAAAAGAATTGCAGTGAGAGGAATAGCAGATGCCGAGCTTATCTGGGATAGAATTATCCGGCCAGAATTTGGAAGGCGTTTGGATAGGATATCACCCATCCTACCACCGAACAAACCCCCAAGAGAGTTAGCAACTATGAAAACGCCTATGAGAATGGCAGTTTTTGAGTGGGAGAAGCCAGTTAACTCCAACCACATTGGTGAAAACGACAAAGCTGACCAGGGAAACGAACCGGTGACACCTTGAGCTACAATAATTTGAAAGGATCGAATCTTTATTACTGATTTTGCTTCGTGGATAAGAACCTTAACTTCTTCTATAAAGGATCTGCGAGGAACTTCGTTGCCAGTTCTTACACCACCTTCCGGAAAGTGTGGATCCCTAGCGAAGATGCGTACTAAAATTCCCACCACCACACTTATTATACCAACCAGATGAAAAGAAATTCTCCAGCCGGGAATTCCCATAAAAATAATTGGCGCTAGTAATAATGAAAATAATCCACCAAGAATTGAACCAAGGTTACTGGTAAGCTGTAGCCATCCAAAAGCCATACCACGGCTGCTGTCATCAGTTGAGTCAGCCACAAGGGACTGGATGGCAGGTATTACAATAGCAAGGCCAATCCCATTCAAAGCTCTAGATACAGCCACCTATGCAACAAAGATGAGAAAACATAAGATGGCATCTGACAAGGTTGAAGGGAGAACTTTAGCACTACCAAATTGCCATATAAATCAAAATGCAACTATCCGCGCACACACATGTAAGTGCAACCACCACAACCCCAGCCAACTCACGTCTTTCTCCTAAGTTCTTTCTTTGATGTGGAACAGTTATTTACAGTGATAATGGTAGGTATTAGATCCTATCTAGGGCTCAACTACCCAGACCTGAAATCTTGTCCTCATTATATGCAAGGAGGCTAAATTTCAGCATATCAAATTGGAAAGGACTGACGTGTAGACTCGCCAAAAAACATACATTTGTCATCTCATCTGGTGACTGTAATCAGTCAAATCTAATTTTATGAGCACTAAATGGATCAATTAATCTACAAATACAATGTTGCATACTTGAACTTGTAAATATTGTGGTTATCTTCATTGTCTTGGCAGCCAATGCATGAAGAACTTAAAAAAAACTCTATTCAATGTGTATCACTTCATGTTGACCCTAGTATAAAATCTTATGTGCGATGATGTTCTATACTCCATTAAATATATCAAAATTTTCCAAATTATAATGCACTCGACCTTCCACAGTCGGCGCCCAAAGACAACTGTCTATCCATATTCCCATTTCAGACAAATCTCATGGTACTCCAGGTTATACTCCTATAATTTTTTCTAAGAAAACTTTCTACATCAGCAATTTCTCATCATCCAATTATGACATGATTTTTATACTTATCAATTCTTATGAACATTTAACTGCTCATTGTACTTCTTACAAACATTATATTACTAAGGCTACTGCTGCCAGTGGACAGTTTTCTGACACTAGTATAATTCATCTCAAAGAAACGCCATTTGAATATAATGTAGAATTCTTCAACACTTAAATAATACCCAATAATCACTTGTAAACTTAGGCCATTTTGGCAGAGATTCTGTTTTTACTTCGACTTCTTGTAGAAGAGTTTCCCGAGGAATCTTAGACCAACCTTCTCTAAAAGTGCTCTTAGTCAAATAAAGCACTTTCAAAAAATTATTCAAACAAGTTCAAAAGCAGTTTATTAGTCTCAAAAACAGTTTCTGATTTTCAAAAGCCTGACAAAGGGGCCCTTAGTTGGGCCACGAAGAAAACTCAAAAGTAGAATTTTTTTATGTTAGTTCTAAAGCTAAGACTTTAGGCCATACAAGTTCACTTGCTCATACTGATTGAGAATCTGGACTGAAAATGTCATACACATCAAAGTATACATGCTCTAAAAGAACATTTTTACTAAGGATTACAAACAACAAACTAATGCTTGTTTCCAACAAATTTGGAGTTATGTACTATTTCACCAAGGATTATGATATGAGAATTTTTGGAATTATATTATTGAAATTCACAAAATCAAGTATATGAATCTCCTTTAGACAAGAAGTGACTCCCAAGTTGACTTCAACCCACCAAGATAGGTACCGCAATTACGTACACATTAATAGTGTTGGGACAAAACTAAATTTATTATTATGAGGAGGTTATAACTTGATAGTAGTTTAGTTAAAAAAATTATTGTTTTGACTTAGTTATCCTTAGTGCAAGTGGTATTGAGGTAAAGCATGCACTACAGTAATAATTAATATATGGAGCATGCCAAATCCAAGGTATAGAAATTGATAAAAGAGATAGACATAGTTCCAAAAAACACTACACGTATCTATGTGATGTTGGAAATATGCAAAGTCATCTTAACAGTTTGCGTTCTCTTCAATGTTTCTCTCTGAATGTAAATTCTATAAATACATTGTATAACATAACTCATGCAATATACAAACAATTACAAAATGCAATATACAAACAATTACAAAATGGAGTTTATTCTTATTTATAATTGGCCCAAGTTGGGACTAAATTTTTTTATCAATACATGGAGGTTATTCCTATATCACTGTATAGAGGTCTTATGTAGTACTAATGCAATAAGAGCTCAATCTTCTTTCATTCTAATTTCAGGGTTAATTATTTATGTATTTATGCAACCTGTGACTAAATGATGCCACATACTCCAGCACGATCGTAGTAGTAGCCGAGATTATGAGCACTTTGCCCTACATATCATAATTCGACGTTTACTTAGTTGTATCGGAGTAAATGATCTTACCAAGACAACACGTTTTAATGCATATGCACATTGGCAGTATACCATAATGCCTTCAAGTTTGCATGATTTGTGTAGAGTTTTGATACACAATAAATTCGGGAGATGATTTAAAAGAGATGTCGGATAATTGATCGACACCATAGACTTGGCTCAACCCGGAAACAACCAACATTTTTGGATGGCCCAAGTTGGAGTTGGATTTAGTAGTTAGAGGTGATATTGGATTTTTAGCACATTTGCCTTGTTATTATGTTGGCACATTTAAGTGAAAGTCTTGGCCCAATTTACCATATAACCGAAATTGATGTTATATATGCAACCTATTCTCCCAGCCGTGTGTGTGAGTGAAAGTTGCAATAGAGAGAGTTGAGTGAGGCAGCTGACGGTTGGAGTTTCTTGAGTGAGATTCAACCATTGTTTTCTCTTCATCCTTCTCTCCTTCGTGATATTGCAAATCACCACCCCCTTTGTGTCTTTTGTGGGTTAGAAGAAGGGTAACCGGAGTGGGTAGAAAGAGGCAACCGAAGGTGCAATGTTGTCAGTCGAGCCGAGGTCAGGTAGTGTTCATTTGGAGGTTCTTCTGAGCCTGAATTCAAGATCTCTCAAAGCTTCCGCAAAACAATATGTAAATATCCTTAATGTCATCAGGGAGTTTTCTTAGTGATTCAAGCAAATAAAATGTATCAACTAGATATAATTGGAGCTTTCAATTTGGAATTTGGAATTCAAACAAAATTCTAATACCAAAGAAACTTTCTTTTACTTCCAATTCCAACAACAAAAAGATATATCCATTTATTATAATGAATAACAAAAGGAAATCTAATGATGAATCAGTTCCACCAAAATAATAATAACACAAGAATTCAAAAATTATTCAAATTCCTAAATCATAATCAAAACTATCAACTACAAGTGAAGAAATTGATTAAAACAAAGTAAAATAACACCCACCTGGAAGAAAGTGGAGGAGAAGGCAACAAGGAAGGTAGCGGCGGCCCAAAGGAAAGCCCCATAAGCAATTACATGCGCCCGGTTGTACCGAACAGCCAAGTAAGTGGCTAGAGGGTAACAAATGCACTGAACTATTGACCTGAACAGGGTTAATGACCCGAGCCCATCCGGGTTGATGTGGAGTGCTTCTCCTACCTCTTTGTATACTCCAGGTAACAATGATTCATCTGCTCTCTCCATTATCCCCGCTAGATATACGAGCACTAGCGTCAACGTTTCGGGTTTCATTTTTCCCCTTTTTTCTGCGATTTTTGGTGGATTTTTTTGATGATTTTGTGAAGGGTTCAGAGTGTGATTTCGGGTTTCTTGATTAAGCAGTGGCGGGCGGAGGGCGGGGCCGCACCAACCTTCCCACAAAATTATGAAAAGTACAGGTCAACGGTCCGAATTCAGTTTTTGTATGACTATTTAAATTTTTTATTTTTAAAAACTCTCTTTGTGCATAAAAATTGTTTAACATCTGAATCAAAGACATCTCTTGACCTTAATAATAACATCAGATATATCCCTTCACGTTTGAGAAATCATACTAACATGTTCTATATTTAGTTTACTTCCGACCACTTTTTGAATCACAATTATATAAAAATGAGGCTGATATACCAAAAATTTATATTAAACATTTAGTTTTAGTTTATATATAAGAATTTTCATATTGATAAGTTTGCATATCTTAAATTCTAAATTATCTATCCATGATATGTAAATTAGTTAACAAACTTTAAATAATATATTATCAAATTCTTCAACAAAATTTAGAGTATATTTAGAATTATTTATGGATAAATTTTTAAATGACATTTTAAGTATATTAACATCGTTTTTATAGTTTTAAAAAGTGGTCAGAGGATATGTGTTATTGAAATAAAAAACATGAGAAGTTAGTGTAATTTTTAGTTATGAGTGATAATCTCTGATATTGTTAAGACATTTATATAGTTTTGTTTGACCATATTATTTTTTTTTAAAAAATTAAATGTTGATTTTGCTACTAATAAATATTGATTTAATGTTAAAAGTAAACTCACGAGAAAAAGAAAATAGTTATTAATACATTAACCTTCTAAGTATTTTTCGTTGAATGTTACTTCATTTCTGTTGGCAAATAATTTAGACTCGGTCAAGTCAAAAGCATGTGCCGATTTCTCAAAAATGTTCCCGAGGCTTAGACGTCGGCAATAAGACCTAAATTATGTGACAGTCCAATATAAACATGTCAAGTTAGGATTAGATGAAGTCAAAAGGGAATATTGCAGTTAAGTTACCAAACTTTTTAATTAGTTGTAAATTGTGTCACCCACGGTACCAAATCTTTAAAAAAATTACAGTTCCAGTCCTCATTGACAGTTTTCGTCTGTTTGAGCGCCAAAATCGTTAGTTAACCTCAGAAATAAAAAAAAAAAAAATTATAATTTCCACCAAATAGATAAGGGCAATTTCAAAATTACACATTTTTTAGGCCTATTATTGCACTTCACTATTCACTTTCCCTCCATTTTCATCACTATTAATATCATTCTCTCTCCCACAATCAGTCTGGAAAAATCAGAATGTAGATGGAGATGAATGTATGAATATGTGGTTTCCCATTGCAGATGAATACCTCATGGATAAACCTGAACCTGGGAAGAAGATATCTCACTTGTCCTCGAAGCCAAGATCTGGGTGGATTTACCTTTTTCATATGGTGTGACCATCCTATGTGTGAGAGATCTAGATATTAAATTAAAACTACAGATTGTATAGAAGTTTTTCATGGCAAAACAAAAGTGATATAATGCCTATAGATTGAAGCATATATCACCCACTTCACAGGTCGTCAACCCACAATTCTTCGTTTCCACTTCCTCCTCGTTATCCGAACATTTAACAATGACCACGGGAAATGGAAAGTTTGGAATCAAAGCACCATTCTCGGCTTTGTCTTCATACAGTACCATGTAGTCGAAAATATCAACTACTACTTAGGTTAATAGTTGAATGACATTGGTGTCTTGTAAGCGTCACTTTACCCCTAACAAGGTGAAAGTTCTTCCTTTAAAACTCTTAAATTTGTTGTACTCAAATTGCACTTAGATATGAAGTAGTACATGTTACAACTAATGTGTATGTATCACCCAAACATTGAAAGTTGAACTTTTAAATTTGTTGTACTCATGGATTACAATTAAATATGAAACAGTACCTATTTGCAATTAATATGTATGTATCACCCAAACATTTCATAACCCTTTAATATGAGTCACTTTATACATTTTGTAATTCACTTAAGGCAATCGAATTTATTACAAAAATCTAATCGGAGTCATTTTATAAACTTTGTTGAGTATGACTAAATTCGACCATCATTACAATACACAAATAATATTAGTAGTTATACAATTGAGCTACCCACTTGATTGAAATAAGTTTGGCGTTGTGTTATAACTGTCGACAAACAAGAATCAATTGTTGAGAATTTCTTAACATAACTATTGACAATTTATCTTAACAGATGAGTTTCGGAAGAATTACATGTGAACCCTCTATATGCTAACATGAGTAAGATATTTAAATTCTCAAATTTAACCACATTGCATCAAAAAAATGAGACTAAGTTGACACAAACTCAAAATCATATTCAAGGCAAAATACAAAAACCTTAAAATACAACAAATTACTAGTTAAAAAAGATTCACATTCTTTCCCATTCAAAAGAAGATAGTGCTCCCAAATCACATCTTCAATCCGAACATGAGATCAGCATAACCATTGATGAGCTTGGAGGATCAAAGAACTCGAGCTAAATCTATTAAAATGCAGTAAAATCCTATTAAAAAATATCATCTAGTGATTCTATGACAATATTAGAAGGGAATATTAAAATGACAATAAAGATTATCTCACATAATGATGAATTTACTTGGAATCCATTGAATATTGGCCAACCACTACAGGAATTGCAACTGACCCACAAACTATGACTTCCAGTATTAATTTGTACGTAGAATTCTTTTGGAGGAATACTAATTTAACTCTTGTATTATATTGCCTTGAAGGCATGAGACGAACTTTAAATTTTTTTTGGAGGATTCTACCATGTCTGACTCCACTAAATGTTGAAAAATGGAGGGGAGGGAAAATTTGTGTGGAATAAGAAAAATGTCGTGGGTTTGTAATGTAAAGTGGGCTTAGGTTAGGGTATTGTGTTTAAAAAGTGGGGGTGGGGTAGGGTTGGTATGATGTTTTTTCACTTTTTGTACTATTTTTTCATCTAATCAAATCACATTTAATTAAGGACAAAACATTTAAAAAAGTGATATTCTTGCAAACATTATTAAAATGTGACATTTTTGTAAATGACAATTCAAAAAGTGACATGGGGTGCACACTTTCTTCTAAATTAATCACATCAATTTCACTCTAACTTCAATATTGATAATAATAGAACTCATTGTATCCTCAAGTGAACTAATTATTAGTCGAACTAGATTTAATTCAACCCCGTTCTTTCTTTCTTCTATCATAAACACATTGGCTGACATACAATGAATCTTATTTTGAAAATTCTCAAACAGTCTTGCCATTCATTTTTAAATTGTTAGTTACGTTGTATTCTTGTAGATTTGACGATCATTGCAGCAAGTCGTAATTGAGGGACTAAGTTACATACTCATTTTTACCAAGTCGATGAAGATTTTGGTATGTTGACTTGTGAAAGAATTTAACGTTTTGTCTCCTCAAAAATGAAAGCTTTGGTCCAATGAAAAGTCCGCTCGACGATTTAATGATCCCAAGAGAAACTTTCAACTTGGAAGTTGGAATTCAAACACAATTTTAATACCAAAGAAACTTTGCACCATTATATAAAATGAGGTTGATATACCAAAAATGCTCTTGCGAAGAAAAAATGAAACTATTATAATTGTTAATTTCTCCAAAACAGATTATAAGTATCTAAATTGACATGTCATACAGCTCATTCAACACATTTAAATTTTAATCATGTAATTAAAAAGTACATGTTTGTATTATTTTAGTTATGAACTCACTTATACTATTTTTATCTAAATTTTTCTTTAATTATAAAAAGTAAATGTTTGTATTATTTTAGTTTATATATATGAATTTTTGTATTGATAAGTTCGCATTTGTTAAATTTTAAATTATGTATCCATAATATATAATTAACTAAAAAACTAAATAATTTATTATCAAATTCTTCAACTAATTTTAAATTTAAATTTTCACTCTCATGTACATTCAGAATTACGTATCCACAAAATCTTTAAACATTAATTTATTATTGAAGAGAATAAATTAAATTGCAATTAAACAATAAAACATTAATATTTTTCTTCATAACGATATTTTAAATATATCGACATCATTTTTAGATTATGTAGTTTTAAAAAGTGGTCAAAGGATATACGTGTTACTAAAAATACAAGTAGTTTAATTTTTTTAATTACTAATAGTAAACACATGTGATGCACGTCTTATGTATTAGATGAATGATATGCATAATGTATTTGACTTACTAATACTGTTTTTGAAAGTAATTGATGTAATTAATATTGTTAAATAAAACATTAAAATTGTTAAAAAGAATACATATAAATAAAAGTTTTTGTGAAATTATGTATATAATATAAAAAGATCCGAAAAACCTAAAAAACACATTTTTACCAAGTCGGGTAAACTTTTGGCATGTTGACTCGTGAAAGATTTTAACATTTTGTCTCCTCAAAAATGAAAGCTTCAGTCCAATGAAAAGTTTAGTTGATGATATAGCGATTTCAAAAGAAATGTTATTTACAGATGAACCCACGTACTTTAGGTACACGAAATTATGCAAACAAACCAGTTAATGTGCTTATTAAAAACTGAGTCAATAGTCATGCTGATGTAATCTGAAGATCCGACAACATTTCCTCTGAAAAAAATGTCCGAAAAATTCGCTATGACTGGAAGATCTCTATTTTATACTTTTGCCTCCTTAAAAGACCTCTATTTGACGGTTATAGCCTACTAAAAATAATAATAATAAACATTTTTAGATTCTTTACCTATTTGTGACATTTTTATTTTTTTAAATATATTATAACTTATCTATAATCCCACCACAAAACCTTTTCCATAAGGTGAATCATATTGTCTGCCCTTTGCTGACACTGAAAAGGATACATCTCCAACCCACGACACTTTGACAGACAAATTGGGCCTAGAATAATCCAAAAAGCCTGGGCCCATTTCAGTTGGAAGAGGATAAATTGGGATCGTAATCGATTACGGTAATTGTGGACCATATTCATACTAACGGCCCATAGCACCGCTCCCTACACCTATCTTTCCGAGAAGGGGACCAACCTAGAGAACCCACTTACTACAGTCCACGTGGCTGCAAGTTCCCTAATTGACGCCTTCTGCCGCCGTGGGCCCCCTTTTATTGGAGTTGTAATTTATTCATCTCGTGTGGTACCTAGTTTTGTATATGGTTTGATACTCATTTTTCTTAAGAAAAAAACATTTTTTCCATAATATTACACCCAAATTTAATTTTTTTTTTTTAATCACACATTCTCCACACTCTATTATTCCAAAATACATTCTTACTATAAAAATGGGAAACAAACGGATTCAATATGATGAGATTAAGCCCTTATTTGATCTTCATTATTTTTAAAATATATTATTTTTTCTTATTTTTAATCACACATTTTCAATAAAATAATATTATATATAAATTTATTTTTTAACCACACATTTTCCTTCAAATCATTATTTCAAAATGCACTTTTAACAAAAAAAAGGGGGTTCAAAAATGTTCTAAATCGATGTTTGGTCAAATTTATTTTGATTACGATTTTTTGATAGCATTTCTGAATGACCACAAATTTCTGTAGTAAGTCTTAGGATAATATTCGAAAAGACTTTAGTAATTGAAATTATAATCAATTCATTTATCTATAAAATTAAAGACTATAGTAATTGAAATTATAATTAATAAATTTATCTATAAAATGAAGAAAATAAATCTACTATACAAAATCATAGTAGGCATCTATTTGGCCCAATTTTTTTTTAAAACTCATTTTAATCATATATTTCATGATATTCACAACTATTATCAACTATTCAATCACACATTTCATCAGTATTTATGAAAATCTATTAAAAAAATTAATTTTAATCCAAATCAAAAGGCTCTAGATTTGATGTATGGTTTTGACTTTTTGAATTGATTGTTATTCAAATTGCAATCTTATTCGTGTTGCAATCCTATTTGTGGATTCAAATGAAATAATCAATCAAAATTTGTCATTATTGTACATCTATCTACGACCCGTTTCTACATTAATTTTTAAAATTTTGCATCTTGTCTTTTTTATTTTGGTTTCAGTGAATAAAACACGCAAAACTCTCTTGACGAAAAATATAAAAGATATACATAAACACGTATATTGGTCACATACCCTAGATCACGCACAAATCAATCGAGATTAAACTATTCACATGTGTTATTTAGCCAATTGAGACAAACGTGTTTTGGCCTTGTGAAATGATTAATAGAGGCGAATCTTAAGGTTAAATTATAAAGAATCATTATTCTATTTTGTTTGCCATGAAATTGTATATTGAATTCTTGTTTAAGAGTCCTATGCGCATTGCGTGTAATTTATATACAATGTATATTGACTTATCGTACCAAATATGTTCCAGAAGAGCTCAACGACACAAACCACCCTTGTAATGAAGAAATGGCCTATAGCTCGGGATGCCAAAAAGGTTACTTTGCAAAATCGACTCATTCTTTTTCTTTATACTTTAAAAATTCATATTCAGTTCAACTCGAATAATCATATTACCTTAACATGTAGTTCCAATTCGAGCATGTATTCGCTATTGCCCCTTCAATGTGATTAATCTAAAACCAAGGAAGTGAAATCAAACCTTGTGATCTAATGGAAAGGAAAATAAAGATTTTCATCTTTCATAATTTTTTTTTTTTTTTTTTAAAAAAAATACACATTCTATGGTCTCACTGGTACTTTTGGTAGTTCTCTTTCACAACAAGACACCAAACTAGATTGATTTAAGAAGTAAATGTGAAATAGCAAAATGTGTCAAACCATTTTTTCTTTTAAAAGACGAATTAGGCTACCTAACATCATTAGGTTCATTGAGATGTAGCAAAAAATTAATATTGAATATAATACATAATTTTTTTTAGTAAATAGGATGACTTCAATGCATTTTTTGACACTTTCACGCATTAATTACATCACGAAGTCTTCTCATTTTATTTTTTTTTATAAGAAGAGAAGATGTATTCAGGCATCAAAAATATATTGAACACGACGACAATCAAACCGATAATAATTTCTTCCGCCTAAGAATTAGGCAGTTCAATTAAAGTACTTCAAAGATTATTACTACTGGATTAATTGCTGTCATAATTTGCATTAAATCCACTAAATGAAATAATTATTGCATTGATGTCCGTAGCTAGGTCAAAAAAGCAGGTTCTGATCATGCTAGAATCGAGATTTTTTCTTTAGCAAATATTCAGCTAGATTCAAAACTACTAGGTTTGAAATTTTACTAATTTTACTTATAAGAAGAAATTATGAATCTTGATATAACAAGCGTACTTAAATAATTAACATAGTAAGGTAGTAACATAAATGCATTATTATTAGATTTGGCTTTGGACTGGTCTAAACTCCAAAGCATGCATTTGGTCCAAACTCTAAGCTCAATTTGGTCTTGAAATTTATTTATGTGGTCACAACATTAATTGATTTTAATGGGACCGAAGCAGCCAAAAGTGAAGATTTATCATGTGTAATTGTCAAAGCTCTCTAAATTTTTCTTTGGATTCCTCAAGACTATTTGTGTAACCAAAGACAAATGAGTTTTCGAAGACCAGCTTGCATCACTTTTGACTTTCTTATCATCATTGCTTACGTGTATCTTGTACAATTTATATTTTGAAAATAATATAAATAATTTGGTACGATGAGATTATAATTGAACATTATTTTTATTTTTGTTTGGTTTGATAATTGATATTCCACAAATAAAAATAATATCATGAAATAAGTAATGCAAAAGGGAGAAAAACAACTTTATAGAAATACTAATAGTATGTTTGACTTAGTGAACAAAACAATCAATCAATTTACTAGTTTCTTTTGCCATTTTAAAATGCTAAACATCTTACGTGCCTTCTTAAGTATAATGTGTAACACTAAAAGGGTGTCTAGACGGACAAGTATAACATGAAAGCACAATTATGAGGTTTTTAGTATAGGTTGTTATAAATTCGAAAAGTGAGTTTCTATTTTTTTTTTTTTTTCCCTTTGGAAATGAATAAGGATGAGGATGGACCATGGTACGTCTTATTTGAAGTGAATGATATGCTCTAGCCTTCATGGTATGATTTGTCACTAAGAATATCGTTCATTATCATTTTTATACTCAAATCCATGTAGTATGTACGTTCACAATAATAATCTATATAGACTACTACCTCGAGGCAAGTTAGCGCAACACATCACTCAAAATTAAAAGTTTAGCACAATTAAGAATAGATCATTCTCGAGGCGACAACTTAAATGTACCATCAGGTTACCTAAGCATTTTTGGCCCCCAATAAAGGCAACTTTTTCGTGCCTTATTTTGGTAGTGAGCATGCACTTATGGTCCAAATAAGCTTTAAAAAAAAAAATTCTATTGAGCTTTAAAAAAAAAAAAATTCTATTGCAAGTCAACCATGCTCTAGTATTTTGATATCGAGAAAAGGTTACACACTTGTCTAGTCAACAAAACGGGACAAAACGATTTAACGATAGTATAGTTACTTTCACAGAAGTCTCAAGGTACTGAAGGCGAAAACATTATTTTTTATCTCATAAATTTAAGTAGGTCAAAAGCCTTTCGAATATATGCAGAATCATTGTATTAACCAATCAACAATCAATTCAAATCAAGTTTAATGTAGCCTTAGCAAATAACTCTTAGAAACCCTAATCCATAGTCCCATGTCCATATTGTCTAATGATATGAAAATCTATTCGCACAATCTATCTACTTAGGGCTTTATAAATACAAGATCATCAAATTCATACCATAGACAAATTTTTCTATTCTAAGCTCTTATTCTTTCATTTTTTATTTGAAATTTTATCCGTTTAGAGTTTTAGATCATTGTTCTCCCATTTCGACTGGCAATTATGCCAATCGATCGAACATTTTGCATGTATAAATATAACTACTTTTTCTACTTAAATGCTACCTGTTTTGGGTATGGATGGTGCCTATGACGAACCACCCTGGTCGAGCCCTTGTCAGTATTGATTAGATTGAGAAGAGAGGAACATTCATGATTGCAATTTACCAGATTTATTCTCTTGGAAGGGCCCCACCATGATTTTATATATATATACTGTGTCACATGTCATCACCATCCTATCAAATAGCTATCAAAATCTACTCAAATCTTAACTCTTATAATCATCTTGTTTTTACCCCCCACCCCCCAACTATCATTATGTTTTCATTTGAATTATTTATACCACTCATTTTCACATCAATTTCCCAAATCTCATTTTTAATCATTTCTCCACCCCCTAAATAAAGTAAATTTTCCTCAAATTAATTAAATTCACATTTCAATTTATCTTCATCTTCATCTCCATCTTCTTCCTCTTTTTTTTTTTTGGTGTAAAAAAGATTCTTTGTGTCAATAAAATAAAAGTTAAGTCATGATTATTGAACGACCCACATTATAAGTCGAGAGACTAGAAATTGATGCAATAATATTCTTATTCTTGCAGGGGTAAACTTTTTACTTCGAATAAAATTTTCTTAATTATTTAAAATCGAGTTTTTTGAATGAATTTTTCTAAGTAATGTTTGGATGCGGTTCACAAGGACACAAAAAAAGAAGAAGCAAAAAGTTGCTTTTAACGCTTAAATTCTTTTATTTTTTTTATTTCTTATTTCTTAATATGCAAGGGCAGAAATGACATTGCAAGTGAACAAATGGCCACTAAGCTTTGCCTATTAAGGTTGACAATGGCTTCCCACCTTGCAGTAAAAATTAAAATACAGAAATTACGTTGGCATAATAACCAAGTTGAACTAGCAATGACTGAAATTATTTAATTCTTAGCTCTTACTCTATTTTGATTCATAATGATTTTTCTTTCACATTCATTTTTAATCATAATAGTTTTTAAAAATCGGTTATGCTTTTTTACTTTTTAATTACGCATTCATCAAAATTTAAAAATAGAAAAATATATATTTTTCGGAACATATGAAATTGTTGGATCACAAAATTATTATATTTATACTACATTTTTCGATGTGCCTTTAGTTAATGACAAAAGCTTCGTAACATTAATAAATTAATGAAACTAACTTCCCGACAGGATATATGAGATTTGTGGATCACAATGCATATTATACACTTCTATAATTTTGAACCCTATCTTAGCCTCATTTGACAAAATCTATAAGTAATCTCTCTTTAATAATATTTATATATTATTTATATTTTTTTCAAATTTCACATAATATTTTTTTATGAAGTTTATTTGGAATAATTCAAAGAATTTTTATATTTTATCCTGGTGAAATCTAGCAAAGTTCTTACACAATTTAAGCATAGTACCTCAAGAGCATAGACAGGAAATGCTGTAACCAAATGAAATATCACTGGATATAATCCGCAAAGGATTCTTTACGAACGAGATGATGAAAATAAGGCAAAAAAGTGATTTTAACAAGTTATTCACTAAATAGGATGGAATACATGCATTTCTATAAGCAAAAACAAAATATTCATTGTATATCCTAATTGTAATTCCTGATTAATCTACAAAATATTTAATCAGAAGGACAAATCCATGAGCTCACCGTACCGTCGGCAGTTGAAGAAACATTTTCAAGTCCTTTATCAGAATGATATTCTGAACCAATATTTCCACCAAACGTTCCCATATTTTCTTGCAGATTCCTTTCAGTCCTGTCTTGTGCAGCAGTTGAAGAGCTTTCTAAATTTGAAAACCCACCAAGATTAGCTTCAACTTGTTGATCATGGTTCATTCCCAAAGTACCAAAAGACTGTCCTGATTGATTCTTAAGTGAAGGAGAATGCAGTAGAGGCTGAAGTTGAAGAAACTGATTTTGCAAATTCAATAAATTGTGGGGCTGTTTTGGAATTAGGCCAATATCAGAGGGTAGTTGGAAATTATTAGAATTCAAAGAGCCAACATTTGAGGTGGAAATATTGGTACTGCGCACTATATTATCAATCATAGTAGAGTTGAACAAGGGAGCAGAAGATGAAGGTTGATATGGGGATGGTTGTACCTTTTGTGCTGAGGGCCGGAGAGGATACATGGATCCCAGTGTGTCCAAATGGCCGGACCTCATGGTGGAGAGGAGATCGAACCGACGTGAGTACGGCGGACCTGAAAATGGAGCTGCCGGAATGCCTGTAAATTCCTGCACCATTTGCCTGAAATTTGTGGTGTCAGTCGTCAGCACCGTTGTTGGAGCCCGCCTCGAAGCTCTCGGCCGTTTCTTAGGATTCTTGATTGCACTGTTGGGTCGTTGATCAGATTGTTCTGAACCGGCGTGCGCTGTCAACTGTACGGATAGTGCGTTTGGGAACTGGACCGGGCCCTGCTGTGTACTGTTTGTTCCTTGGGAATTTACAAGATTCTGGGTTCTTGATGATGACCCTGTTAAGTTCCCAAAGTGAGCATAATTGGGTTGATCGGATCTTGAACTTCTGGTCCAAACAAGATCATTATTGTATTGAGTATTCGCATTTGGATTGGCCGATGACTGTTGGACAAATGCATCGAGGTTCGAACGAGGATAGAAGAAATTGTTCTGTTGGGACATGAACTGTGGCTGTGGGCTAGATATTGAACCAAAATGGCCGCCGGGATTCAAAAAAGACGAGATCGACTCAGTCCGTGAATCGTACTCGTCTTCACCTCCACTTGAGGATTGCAAACTCCCGCTGTTACCAGAATCCATAACTCTCTAAGGAGAAAGAAAAAAGAGTACTGAAACCTATTAATAATTAAAAGAGGAGAATCTGAACTCCCTAATTACGAGATCATCGAAAAACAACCAAAGAAATGCATGAAAAAAGACATAAAAGATAAATCTTCCTGGTCCTAGAAACCTTTTCTTTTTCTATTTGTGCCTAATCCACGTGTGACAGTGAACTAGGGTTTGTGAAAGAGGGGGAAGAAAAAAAGAGAGAGAAGAAGAAGAAGATTGAATAAATAAGCTTTTGTGGGGAGGCTCTAAAAGAGAGACAGGTTTGAGTTTACGTTCGAACATAAAAAAGATTCCACTTTAGAGAGCTGGGGCTGTGGGGTCGCCATTGGAGGAGAGCAAGGAAGCTGCCGGTAGGTGGCAACGGGTCAAACTCAAACACACAGACAGAGAGATATAGAGAGAGAGAATGGTTGGCCAGTTTGATGTTGAGTATGAAATGAAGAAAAGGATATAAGAAAAGAGAAAGATGCCGCTTGTACACTCTTTCCTTGACATGATTGTTGACATTGTCAGTGTTGATTGAGTGAAAAAAATTATATAAAATTTAAAACATTTAATGAAGTATTGTCACGTGATGAAGTGTAAAAGAAAATGTAAACAATGATCTACGTGTAGCATGATCAAAGAAAATAAGGGTTCGGTAAATAATCAAATTAAATGGAAAATTAAGAAGCAAAAAAAGAAGAAGAAAAGGGTAGTAAAGTATAGGTGGTGAGGCTATTAAATAGGGGGGGTTAAGGTGGTTAACAAGGACAAAATAGGATAACACGGCTGGTCCCGCCGCATGCAGCCACCACCTGCGGCCGGCTCATTTCTCACCTCATTCATGTTAATTTTTTACTCTATAAAAGATTATTCTTGAATATTAAACAAGGAAATTAGATGCTTTTTATTTTTTGGTTATAGGCATTTTAAAAGTGTCTAGAATATGCATTATAACGTCCCTTCATTCTATCAATATTTCATAATGTACAAACTTATAATTTAACGAATAGAAATCAACGTGCAAGGGTAGACGTCTTTAGCTGAAAAATGTCTCTCAGGATTGGTTCATAGGGCTTTCACCTATACTACGTGTTTAGCAAATATTGTTACATACAAATTAGGTGCACGAAGTATTACCGTCTAACTGTTGACATAGAATGTTTTCATGAAGAGTTCAATTTTATTGCCTCCATATCTTATTGCAAAAAATAAATAAAGAAATAATAGCGATGATATAAAGTAATTAAATTATTGAAGTAAAACACATATTGACGATAGTGTATGTAAATTTAAATAGTGAGTGTGAAAGTAAGAAAAGGATGGACTAAAACAAATTAAGGTCGAGAAATTAAATGAAAACTTATGAGGGAAAAAAATATAGGTGGTTAACATAGACAAAATAGACTAAGACACTGTTAATTTAATAATTTCTCAATTTATAAGATTATTCGAATAATTAACAGAATAATTTCGAAACCCGTAAATTGTGTTTCTTTAATCTTTATTGTCCAACACCACAAGTCATACAATTAAACAAGTTTTAAAGCAATCATACTCAAAAACAAAGAAACCTTAAATCTAAATAACTCAACCTTCGACCAAATCAAAACAAAGGAAATTTGTTATAGAAATGTAAATTAATACGAATAGAGAGCAACATGGCATGGGGTTTGGTCGTCGTCCACACACTCTTGAATTGGAACCCAAAATATATATTCCCTGCATAAGTTGAAATTCTTACGTGTATTGGGTAATTAATTAAATATTTAGGTTTTTTTAATGATAAAAGTAAAATAATGGGTCTACATTTATTTGAATATGCCCTTAAAATCCTCACATGATCTTATTTGAAATGTAAATATTTTAATCGGTGCTTAATTAATCAGCAAATTGGCAATTAATAATTGTTAGATTGATTTGTTCAACCACGTTCTAGTTAGCTGCAACCATATAAATATTAGGTACTCCCACAAACTTATGTTCCAATGAATTTAGAAATGGCATTTCCACTTTTTAATTTATAAACTAATTCAGCGTACACAGGTTTAAGTTAATTCTCTTAATAAGAATGATATTTTTACGTGAAAATCAAAGAAAACGAGCCATCATTTTGGTATATCAGTATATGAATTAAAATAAATTTTATATTACTTTAAATATAAAAACTAATAATTCACAAATAGCCTCCGTTTGATATATTAATCAAATCAATTTATGAGGAGAAATAACGAACGTGTGGATAATAACAAAAAAACAAAACGTATTAATATGAACGTATAATTAAAATTTAATGTTTAATTTTAATTGAATTTCTTAATTGTATCCAAAGGAGGTTAAAATTTAGTATGTCACTTTGTTATGGCTATTGGCCAACCCTACTAATCGAATCCAGGCTCTAAAGATCCGAATTCCTTTGGTACACGAAACGAATAAAAAATTGCAGCCACACAGATAGATTCTTCTTATTTCATATATATTCTTTTCCTTTTCCTTTTGTATTTGTATTTGTTTGAGATTATCAAAAGAAATGTGGCAATAAGAGGTAAAATCTAATTATAGATGTTTGATATCAAGTATTACTATGTTCATATGTCATTGGCAATTAGTTTTTGAGCAGATAAAAATGATCTCTTAGTGTAAACATAATCTGTTTTCTATCGTATTTGTTTTCTACTTTAGTCCTTGTTTTTTAAAATTATAAGTTCGCCTAACTTTATTTTTTAAATATACATTTTATATAACCCATCGATTGATAATCGCAAAAAACTAGGTCAAACACGTAATTAATATCGTATAATTATTTAACGTAACTAAACATGTACAATTTGCATTTTTAATTAGCACGTCTCTCCCCGATTTACTTTTATATTGAATTTAGCCCCTGTTTAGCGGGAGATTAAAATCGAATTTTTAGTAGATTTTGATAAGCTCCGTGAAAATTAATTATTAACTTTGATTTAGATTTTAATTTTCACAAAATGTGGCTTGTTATTTTTAATTTGTAGCGTTAATATGAATAATATAAGGGCAACTTACACAAATACCCTTAAAATTAAGGGTCTTTTGAAAAATGGTAATTATATTACCACCACAAAAATTATTAAGGACACCACAATTTTTAATTTTTTCTGTATTTACTTAAATAGCCTTAAGTAAAATTACATAATTAGGATAGATATACTTTTAATTAATCACATCTCATTATAATCACACCACAAACCTAATTTCTTCTTCCTATAATCACGAGTCTTGTGCCATGATACTACATGTAAGAATTCATCAATTTGTTTAATCATTCTTTATATTTTTTTCCCAATCCTTTAGATCTTATAATTGCAAAATGCAATTCTTTAAAAGAACCGTTCTTTTCTTCTTCAGTCAAAATTTTTGAATTTTTAGAGTCTAATCCTCCACTCGCTAAGTGTATTGTAATTTAGGGTGTGTTTGAGTCACATTATTTGGAAGAATGTATTTTAGAATAATAGATTGATGAAGAATGTGTGGTTGAATAAAAAGAAAAAGTTATTGATGTGATGAAAAATATTATATTATTGAAAAATGTGATTAAAAATGAGTAGAAGAATGAAAATGAACATTTTAATGTG
>CAIGRP010120047.1:0-15526 GCA_903798385.1 Fraxinus cuspidata
TGATCAATTTTGGTAACCCCTCAATTAATTCAATTATAATAATTATAATTGATTAATTGTGGATTTTGGAATAGTGGGATGTGCTTTTAAATTTTATGGGCCTTAGTGGGTTTTGATTCGGTAAATTTAATTGGGCTAGTTATTTAAATCGACCAAATCCATTTTTTTAAATTTAATTTTATTTTTTTATGTCTACAAATAATTACAATTCGGTTAGTTTAATTTTCTAATATTATGTTTTATTCCATTATCTTTTGCACGATGTTCTAACATTTTAAATTTTACAAAATGAAGAATCATCTCGATGCTATGATGAGACAGATTCCCAACAAAGTTAAGTCGAACTGTAGCTTTGCCAACTTTATGACCATATTGGAGTTGCTCGATGATAAACACACATACATGCTACACCATTCCAGCCTATGACCCTTGTATCCATTGAGAAACGTATAGTTTTTGGGGCAAGTCCTTGATGCATTGGTATGTCGACTGCTTAAGCCAGTCAATGGCAGTGCACTCAACTTTGATCTAGGGGCTGTGATCATTTCGATGAATACCCACTTCACAAGTATATTCATGTGCATACTTGCGAACTACAAAGGACTCATTCATGTCCATCTTCGTTGATCGCAAACGTTAATGACAACTATCGTCAACACAGATAATTGTGTACGTCGACTTATTTGATTTCTTTATTTTAAATTCAAAGTTATGTTTCAATGCAATCCGATGCACAACTTCATGCAAATATTTTTTTGTTTCAAAAGGTTGCTCGGCATGCATATCTTCATCATTGCGAACCATAAACGAACAATTAGAGGACTGTGCACTCATTCTAGTTTGTGAGCTCCCACTTGACCCATGTCTCCAACGAGATAAAGCAATCAAATCCTTAATTGTAAATTCATTTTCATTTTCGTTGTTTTGAACTATCGAAAAAATTCTGTGTGTAACAGTGATATCATGGTGATGAACAATTTTCTCGAGAATAACCACATCATCCTCACGAGCTATCTCCACTGTGTATCAAAAATCATTCACATTACGATCTCCTCCATTGAAATCTTCGTGCCCAACCGTTTGGGTCAGCTATTATTCATGACCAGATGGCTGGGTTGGCAATTTTACAAACGGCCATGAATCTGTCTGAAATAATATACATGCAGATGAATTTTTTTTCATATTTGCTTAAAATTATAGATATATTTTAAAAATGTAAAAAATTATATGCCTATATCAAAATAAGATTTAACAATTAAAAGAATATACTAAATTAGCGAAAACGAAATTAAATTTACATTAATAAACTTACCGATTCTAAGTGATTGTTATAAAGAATATTTTTTGTTAAGCGTTTGATAAATTTATGAGACTTTATGGTTGAGGCAATGGAAAATGAAAGAGATTTTATTTGTGTAGGAGTAAACAGATAAAAAATGTGACTTGGTTTTAAAATTTTAAGAAGTTGGTTTTTACTTTGTAACTTAAAGGGTATTATTATCTTTTAAATAATACCATATTTTTGTAATTGTACAACATTCTCATTAAAAGACTATTGTAATGAATGGCAAAGAAAATTGGCTTATGTAGAAAATGGTTATATTGACATGGCTAATTTTAAAAGTAAGTGTCAGGAAGGTGATTTTTTGGGTTTTTCATACAAGTCCAATGGCCGGTTCCACCTAAATTTTGGGCTAACGGGTTTCTATAGATTGGCATATTGCTATGCTGGAAAATAGAAAAACTAACCAAAATATAATGAGTGAAATGATTCAAAAATTGCTCAACTTATCTATGGTCACGAATTGCTCACTGGATTTCAGATTCGTTTGCACTCCATCAATCATTCTCAAAAAATCCATTAACTTAGTGCTGACGTGGCAAGCAAGATTCTAATGTGACATTTAACGGCCGTTAAATACATGTCAAATCCGAAGCCAAAATATTCAAGTCACATTTAAAAAAATGAAAAATGAAAAATTTGTACCGTGTTCTATAAAAAGTGGGACAAAATGACAAACATGTTTTTAACATTAAAAAATAAAAAAATAAAACAAAACAACTCACAGAAAACCCGAAATCAAAACCCAATTGAATTCCAAATTTCCAATTGACTCCAAATTCTTCTTCTTCCATCTTCTTTCTCTATGCATAAAACTCCGACGACCGGAGCTGCACTGAAATGCCTTTAGCTGGCTTCATTCTCACATCAATATTATGCTTCTTTAGATGACAAAATGGATCTCTCGCGACCATGTCTTCGAAAATTCCCCTCTAATAACTCCTCGATCTCTTGCTTCAACTGTGATTCACTAATATCAATCGAAGCATCTTTCAAAAGGGTCACGTTAGAACACTGGTATAAGTTGAATTATTTTAGAAACATTTCACTCAAATATAACCATGTTAAAAATTCAATCTTTAGTGACTTTGAATATCTAATTGCAATGAAGATAATCCTATGAGAATGTCTTTATTTTTTGAATATTTTTTGTTATTTGAAGGTTTCTGGCAATTACTTTCATTTGATGCACTGTCATCACAGAAATTATTTACAAACCTAATGCAATTACTCCTGTGTAATTATAACTTATGGTACGATACCACTTAGCTTAATTTTATTAACTTTTTGCAAATATATTTCCTTTCCCTTTATTTCATTTCATTGTACCCATTATATATTTTATTTTTTATTTTGAGCCAAACCCAACGATTTTCACCTTGACTTAATCTTCAAATCCATTGATACTCATCATCATACCCCTTTGCGAGAGTAGGTGCCATCATTCTTCAATTAATTGTAGTATGCGAAATCAAATTCAATGACTCATCGAATTTGACTTACAATTTGGTTATTTCGTACTATAATCTCCGATTTTCTCGTCATTGACCATAGAAATCGTTTCGGTCACTTTTCGTAATCTTTGACAATGGAAGGCCTATTCTACATGACTCGATCCCCAAAACTTCATGTCCATGTGACTCGATCACCGTAGCTCTGCTTCGATGTCAATCAATCGGTATAACTAGATACAGTTCATTACTAGAATAGATCACCATCACAGCTCCATCTTGGTGCCCATTCATCACCATAGTTCCACCTCAAACTTTGAACTTGCCATCATCTCACGCGCAATTTCAGAGTTTGAACAATGCGTTGGGTTCACCAAATGTAGCAGAAATAAATACAAAAAACGAGCCAAGAAAAGTAAAGTACGAATTAAACATAGATCAACAAACTATCAACAATATAGGAGAAGGAACTTTATTAATTGAGAAAAATCACTAATACAAATTTTTTCTCTCCCTCACAAATTCTTCCTACACAAAATTAGAACGCTCGACGGACGTACTCCGTATACCCCCATGTACCCTTTTTACTAATTTTTCTTCCTCTCTACTTTATGACGAACTCACCATGAAAATCTCGTTTACCTCCTTACCCATTTGCAATCCACTTCACCATACTAAAACCATCGTCACATAATGGGCACGCGCTTTCTTTTCTCATTTTCTCCTGTCTCTTGAATTCTAGTGCTGCATGTGAATTCCACAATTCCAATACAATCATTTTATATTTACATCTTTGTTATCATCAAGTTTGACATACTTGTGAGGTAATAGCATTTTACGAATTCATTTTAGCAACACTTTAAACAACCAATGTCACAAATTTTGATTTTATTTCCTTGTTGCAATTGCAAATATATGTTCTTTTCCTTCATTTCCTCTTTTCAAAAGAAAACATGAGACTGCAGCCCTTTTCTTTCTCACAATTTCATAATTCTTCCTTTATAGACTTGTATTTCTACAAGAATGTAATCAAGGACAATGCACTAAAGTGCTTATATTTTTTTTGCTTCTAGTAAATAAGAGAATTCATTTTCCCTATTCTGTCAAAATGATTCTTTTAGCGAGCATATGGTCGTTGACACGTCTTTCGTAAGAGCGCCTTGTAGCTTCAATTGGTTGAAGATATTTTCCGTCCGTGTAAGATCCTTGCGAATAAAGTAAGGATATCCAATTAATTTAGGTTCTACCAATATATAGATAAGAAGTACATTTATTTCCACTTGGCTTATAATGAAGACAAAGTCAAGCAACATAGTTATTGATAATTTTAACATAAAAATTTGAAATTTATGAAGCTGGAACTTTCAATGTGAAAAATGGAGAATCTTCCAACTTTTGGGAGGCTCCATCACCTCTGCATACTTGGATTATGAATTTCAGACTAGAAGTACCAGAAGGAACTACTAGTTCAGAAATGTAAAAGGATTCCACTTCTGATTCTGTCAAAATGATTCTTTTAGCGAGCATATGGTCGTTGACACGTCTTTCGTAAGAGCGCCTTGTAGCTTCAATTGGTTGAAGATATTTTCCGTCCGTGTAAGATCCTTGCGAATAAAGTAAGGATATCCAATTAATTTAGGTTCTACCAATATATAGATAAGAAGTACATTTATTTCCACTTGGCTTATAATGAAGACAAAGTCAAGCAACATAGTTATTGATAATTTTAACATAAAAATTTGAAATTTATGAAGCTGGAACTTTCAATGTGAAAAATGGAGAATCTTCCAACTTTTGGGAGGCTCCATCACCTCTGCATACTTGGATTATGAATTTCAGACTAGAAGTACCAGAAGGAACTACTAGTTCAGAAATGTAAAAGGATTCCACTTCTGCCACTCCAAGATACTCCTGATCAGCCCCTTCAAGCATTTCATTCGGATTTCCAGAAGCACTTTTTAGCTTCTCAACATATATATAGTAGTTGGGGAAAGGATCAGCATTACCTTCTTTCAATTGCCAAATAATATTAATACCAAGGTTTTTCGACCCCTGAGGACCTGAAGTGAATTGAACGTATTGACTATCAACACTCCATGATGTAGATGGTGGAAAATCTGTATTCTCTGAAGATGCGTAGACCCTGATATAACCTAGTACTGCATAGTATTGAGATGGATCACGAGATGGTGTCTTATCTTTCATGACGGCTTCAGATTTTTCTAGCCTTGATTGGTAGCATATGGCCCGAATTTCTCTTAATGTGAATCCATCCATTTCAATACTACTTTCTTGTATAACCCACCCTGGCTCTGTCTCCAACTTGGTGACTCGACGTGGCATAATCACATTAGAAAAATGTTTAGAGAACCGGTTCATGGTAAGCAGGGTATTTCCGGAGGATGCAAGAAGCACCAACTTGTTCTCATTCTTGGCAGAAAAGAACTCAAGAGCAAGACCGAGCAGAGAGTTCCCACTTGATTTAACCTGCATAAGTTAATACAAGTCACTGTTTCATCTAAAAAATATATTTTCATACGTCAATAGTACATAAAAGACATCGAAAGGGTTAGATAATTAATCTTTGAAGTGTCCTGATAGCAGATAATTTTATTTCAAATATGAATTTGTATGTAAATCTAATTGACAAGTGAGTGCTTACAGAATAAGTGAAGTGGACTGGTGAATTTCCCAAAAGGAGCTCTCCTTGAAAGAGGCGTGCTGTGAAAGTATCATCACCAAGAGTTCCTATAAATTTGATGTTTCCTCCTCCGCTATAAGATGCATCTTTAAAACTACCATTTGCAAAACATATGCTAAATTCAGTGCAATATACAAGTTTTTTTTTTTTTTTCAGAAATAGCAAAAGAAGAATAAAAAAATGAATATGCAGCGCTACGGACAGCTAAAATAAGAAAATTCATTACCGATGCCACAGCTCTAACCTCTCCTGAATCACTCCTAATAAATGAGTTGTAATGTTGATATGGGAAATATAATTCTGAATGTGCAGTGAAAAGGACAACTAAAATAAAAAATTCATTACCAATTCCACGTCTCTAGCCAATCCTCACATACTCCTAATGCATGAAATGTAATGTCGATTCAGGAAAAAATTCAGAATTTTGATTATGCATGGGTACTCACAAAGAGGTTGAGCAGAACATCATAAAAAGGGTTCACAATGCTTTAAGTTTCACTGCAGGAAAATGCTCTACGTGGACTGGAAGAATTTGCTTTTCATTTTTCTATACAAGGAAACGGAGGAAAAAAATTTATTCCTAAGAACTTTCTATGTTGCAAGTTTAAAATGGATTTTTGTGGGAAAAGTACTATGCTCAAACGTAAACAGAAATGCTTTTGACATTCGATGATTATGTATATGACAAAATCATGTAATCATAAAATATATGACGACTCGAATCATCACTAATATGCTCAAGAACAGAAATAAAGACTAGAATGATATATATGTGCGAAGCAACTTACTCAACAACTTGGATAGGCTGAGTAGTAGGGTCTTCAGGATATTCAATCAAAGGCTGTAATATGACGTACAAGTTATGAGAATGGAAATCAATCGAAAAGAAAAAGTATATTAAGGAAATAAAAACAACAAACCTCTCTCCGAAGAAATACCTGAAAACTTTGGAGAGAAATATTGTTCCAAGGAGTGTCCGAGACTTGCTCCCCATCAATATAAATATGGTAACCATGACCCTGAGAAATAATAAAGTTACGGATCTACATTGTAGTTGATAATTTCAATTGCAGTTTCCCCACGAGCTCTTGGATAAATTATTAAGGATTAGGCAATAATATGCCCTTGTTATTTTTTCATCAAATTATAGCATCCCCCATTTCTCAGCTTCATGGGGAGTAAGTAAAAGGGGTAGAAGTGTATATAAAATGTTCTTGCTAGCGAATGATTCTTCTCTATTTTTCTGAACACGCTTCAGCAGCATACATGAAATCAAGCCTCTAAGTTTACTTCCAATAGAGCCTAACCGGGATTTAAGGAACAAATTGGTTATATTGCCAGTTGACAACCAGTGAAAATAAGACAAGCAAGCCAACAGATGGGTTAATGCAGAAAGGATGAACAGATGAAAGATAAACGAAGAAATTAACATATAAAGAACACGAGCATGACTATACCTGATCAAAATTTGAGTAGAAGGGAAGTATTTTGGGATAGTTTTGTACAACCCCCCATGATTTCTCGACAAGTCCCCACCAGCTGTGCATTAGGATCCATCAAGATGAACATGCCAGTATGTATCAGCAACAGATAAAATGGAAAGCGTATGAGTTCCAAAGGCAATATAAGAAAAGACATGCTTTACCGATTTTGAGCTGTTTGAAAATCAGGTGGTTGCTTATTCTCGTACAACCATCCAGGAGCAAATATGGCAGCTGAAACTTCATCTTTCTTTATCACGTCAAGGGCAACATTTGTCTGTGCAAAGAGGATGATTACATTTTCATGAATGTCTGCAACTTTTACACAGCTAAGCATGCAAAACCAATAGAAACTTTGTGAAGGGGTTTCTGTAGCTGATTATCGAAGGTATGCCAGTGAAAACCTAGTCCATAATCTCTTTAGGGAGTTGGGTACCATAACATTGACACCCAAGAATATCATTTTCATGATATCTCAAAGTCTAATCCGCAGATTCGAAGATTACATGGTATGCCTAATGAGCAGTCAATTTAGTTAGAATAATTAAGTCAGAAAGGAAACATTAACTATAGTAGTTCACATTTGAAGTCATTAAACTTCATTCAGCGAGAAAAAGACCGTCATTTAAATGCCTGAATGTGATCCTTACAATGTATTTTGCCTTAAATTTGTCAGATCTCCAGGCATCATAGAAAATGATAAGACTGGTCATATTTGAAACTGTAAATACTTTGAATTTTAGAATGGTGAGTCGCTAGAAAGTAGCTGGTTAATACTTCTACTAAACAGATAACATAAACCAAGGAATGCAAAGTTTTTAAGCTATTTAAGTAAATCTTAATTACATAGCTATTAAGCAATAAACTAAAATTGATAATATAGGTTCTTAAACTTGAGGTTCAATGCTGGTTCAATGCCAAATTTACCCATTTCATTTTCCTATCATCTTAAAATAGAACCAACAAATTGAACCCCTTAACGCCCGCACACACTGAGACACACAAAAGACATGGTAAAGAAACTTCTTTCAATGCTCACTTAATATGAGGTTAGATAAGCGCTTAAAAAAGAAGAAATTATATCACCAAAAAGCCATAACAAAATCTAGAAATTAATAAATATTTCCCCGTTGCCATGGTCAAGGCATTGAAACCTACAGTCCATTGTCCGCCACCAAAAGTACCCCTTCCAAAAACATCAATGCCCATGTAGACATCAAATTTTCTGTCACCGGCAACATCAGCTGATGATTTCGGATAATCTTCCTGCATCATATGTGAGAGGAATCTTAAGGATAAAACCAAATAGTTCAAAGCCAAATGCACTTTTCCAAATAAAGATAAAGAACTACCTTCCATGAATAATTCACAAAAATGCCATCGCATATGTCAAAGAAAGGCTTGTTTTTGTCATTTAATTGGTTTTGCCAGCTAAGATCACCATCAATGGTAACACTGTCGTACCTACACCATCACCTTAAAGCATTTAGTTGTGTACATCTTAAGACCGCTTTGGTAATTGGATCGTTGCGGATAGCGGTGGGTCCAGGATCTTGAGTGAGCATGGGTGATTATTGATTGTTCACCGTCAACGGCCACAATTATAACCAATATCGTGAATTGAAATTAATTATATTGTAGTTCAAATTGCAAGTGTGAATGTATGTTATCTACCCGTCTAATAATATATATCGTGTAAGGATTTCAAATTTGAAAAATAGGTCCAATTACTTACTTTCAAGGTTCGATTTGCTAATAATATCATTCTAACAGAAAAAATACTATTTCATAGTTTTAAATATGACATAGATTTTGTCGTTTAATGTGTGAAGAAAAATTAGTTTCAATGCTTATCCCTTCTACCAAATTTTTTTGCTGATTAAATAGTCTCTAATGACAAAGTTAAAACAAATATATTTTTGGGTTTATGTAAATGTCAACTGTCAATTTAATTTTCTTCATTATTCTTTCATTTTTCAAAACATAGTTATCATATTTAACCCGATTGTTGACCCAAACAAATTATCGGATCATCGAATCAGTGGTTCAACCGGTGGATCGGTAATTTAATTGTTAGGTCATTGTAAGATCAAAATTTAGTTTAAAAAAATAATAATAAAGGAAAGAGAGAATATATCTATTACTTGATACAACTGAACATATATATCTTTTCTTACATATAATATCAACATCAACCAATGCCACAGTGGTCAAGCTTTTTATATTCTCAAAGGAAGTCACATGTTCGAATCTTTCTATTGCACCCGTTTTAATGCCTATGCTCCAAAATGGTGAAAAATATTAAACTAAAATCATTCGCATAAAAGACTACAATCGATGAGAGTCTTCAAGATCTCCCGTTCATTAATGAGGACTCTAATCAAAATATAGTTATTATATTTAACCCAATCGTTGACCCGAACAAATTATCTGATCATCGAATCAGTGGTTCAACCGGTGGATTTGTATTTTACTTGTTGGGTCATTGTGAAGTCAAAATTTAGTTAAAAAAAATTTAAAAGAAAAGAGAGAATATATATATTACTTGATATAACTTAACATATATATTTTATTTACATATAACATCAACATCCATCAAATGTCATAGTGGTTAAACTTTTTATATTCTTAAAGGAAGTCACAAGTTCGAATCTTTCTATTGCACCGGTTTTAATGCCTATGCTCCAAAATGGTAAAAATATTAAAATAAAATCATTTGCATAAAAGACCGCAATCGATAAGAGTCAAACTCAAGATCTCCCATTTACAAATGAGGACTCTAACCAATTGAACTAACAGAGCTTCTTTGGAAAAAAAAAAATGGAAATTACAGATATATATCCAAAATAATATACATTGACACCAAAAAAAAAAAAGAATGCCAACGGATCTAGCATGGGTTGTCGTTGGTGCTCACCGTGTGCTAGATCCGCCGCTGGTTGCGGACGGGTTGGATGTCTAATTTTTCATGTAGAAGAGGACATGTCAAATCATTCAACTAAAGCAAGAGCAACTGATAAGAAGGAATTTGAGGGAAAAAATTCATGGCGCACAGGACCCAATCAAACCAAATCGAAATAGGCAAGAAAGTAGGAAAATTTGAATGAGTATTTTAATTTATTCCGTTAGTCGGCATACCATATAACTGTAGATCCAGGTACTGATGAGTGCATGGTTTGGCTTAAATGGCTTACAAATTCTTTCAGGTTCGGGATTTGCTTAGGATCCAAAGTGACTTCCATATTGATCTGTAAATAAAAAAGAAATCCTATTTGTAAAAAGAAATGAACTAAATAAACATCAATTTGTGTTACTCTGAAAACAAACAAAAACTTGAAAAACCAATTGTTATTTTTGTTAATTATCTCATAGTCTGTGAAGTCAATTGAAAATCGTAGTGCAGCTAAGATCCAGTAAATTACATAGAAAAGAAGCTGGTTGCTATGGAGATTCAGTACAACTATAATGCATGTATTTGCACTAGCTCATAGCAGAAGTAATGTAGTATAGTGCCGGAAAGGATATCTGATAGAACTTTTTTTAATTTTGAATCTATCTTCCTTTCATGTATGCAGAACTGGAAATCCCAACCGACCCAAATTGGTGTAACTATAAACAACAAATTCTTAGACATGTGAGGAAACCATCCCCTGGAAAATCAATATGCCAATAAAGAACTCAGATTCAGTTTGGGAGATAAAAAACAAAAGGACTATAAAAATGTCTGTGGCCTGAATGCATATCACCCATGACTACTGTAACGTAAAAAGACAATCTAAGAATGGAGATAGTAAGTCAAAAAACAGAATTTTACCAGCCACCCATCAAAGTTCAAAGCAACAGCAAGCTCTGTCAACCGCTCAGCGTACATATGAGCAGACTCCTTCGTCAATAGCAGTTTTTCAGCAAGTTTTTTGCCTTCATCCCATTCCATGATGAAAGTCCCCAATACCTTAAATACGCAATGATCTAATCAAAGACACGAATATGAAGAAAACCAAAAACATAGCCACTCAAACCCCTCCATACATAATTTAAACTAATCGTGTGAAGTAAAAGATTCGTACTAAAACTCAAAAAGAAAAAGTGAAAAAGTCGAGCAAAATCAATTATGGTTTCCAAGATAAAATAAAGTTAAATTTTATCACCATGTAATCATCAGCCATAGTAAACTTTTGAAAATTAAATCAACACACTCAACAACAAAAGGCCGAAAAGTAAGGGAAATCAACTTATGAGCTGTGAGAATACAACTAAATATATCATACCTTTACACCATGTCTGTGAGCAGTATTGGTCCAGCAAGGAGGCGGCAAAGTCACCAAATTATGCGAAAAATACACAAAAATATCAATCAAATACCAATGCCAAATCGCGTAAGCATCAGCATTCACCCCACCTTGCACAAATTTATCGTCAGTATACCCTCCCGCCAAGTCATGGCACACCAAAATCTGCTGTCGCTTAGGCAAATCGCCCTTCAGCTTCTCAGTAGCCTTGTTGAAAGGGTAATGGAACGATTTGAAGTAAGCCCGCGATTCCAATTCCTCGAGTGTTTTCAGAGGGTACGAAATTGGAACCGCCGGCGCTAAAGGATCGAACGGCGGCGGAGTATCGCTTATTCCGGCGGATGGATTGGATTCTTCCATTGATTTGGAGAAGAACGAGTAGAGGTTTTTGAGGATGTCGAAGAACTTGGGGCAGTGGGTTTTTATATAGGCAAGAAGGGACATTGGAGATTGCGAAGAAAAGAGAATCCATGGAAGTTGACTCAACAAGTCCTTGGAGGATCTGTATTCACTATTCACGTGGCGTTGGCGTAAATCGCAGGTTTTATGAAAAAAGAATTTCTTTTTCTTTTCTATCATTGACCAAGAAAATGAAATTCATTTATCAATATGCTATTTGTATATTCTTTCTATTCCCTTTATTTTCAAAAAAAATGTGGATTGAAAAAGTGTTTTTTTAAACTGTTCAATAATATGTTATCACGTGACACAATATATATAATAATATAAAAGATGATGTATAAATAGCATGATAGTCATTTATTAGAATAATGCTAACATAAAATCTATGATTCTAAAATGGGTAATGCGTGACAATACATTTCGATTAAGTATTAAACATTACAAGTATATGCATGTTTATGCAAGTTTATGCGTAATTATGCATTTTTCAAATTTTAATATTATTTAAATATTCTAAACTAATAAATAAATGAAATAATGTATTATTTGATTATACATATTCATCAAATTTTTCAAAAATAAAAATGTCTTGCTCAAAATCATAAATGCTACAATTACTTAATAATCAATTTCTAAGATTAGATTAGACGCTGAAGTACTCTATGGCTTTAGAAACTGTTTGATTTTACTAAATTTCCTCTCCTTTTTTATTGCCTTATATTAAAAAAAAATAAAAATTCACCATCCCATTTAAAATTTATAAATAAAAAAATCTATGTGCAGCCATTTTGGGACTCAGCTTAACCAAAAAAAAAAAAAAGCACAAGTACACAGAGTACCAACTCATCAATATATCTTAAACAACATCACAAATTGTGGCATACAAACACAATCAAGCACAACCATCAACAAATAAGCAAAAACCACCAAAAAAATTTAATTCCTCAATTTTAGGTCACAAGAATATACTATGTCCTATACTCTTTGGATTTCGTAAGAGTCAAGTTCTTAGGTTAAGGAAAAATATAGAGTATGTCAAGTCTGGAAGATGTATTATTATGCTGTAATTTCAACAAGCAAACACAGCTCAAGAGGAAAAATAGTTCAAGTAATAACTTGAAACTTTTTAGGCAATTATCAGCTCAACAATTTTTATTTTATTTTTTAAGAAAAATACAAGTCACGGTTAGAGAAGAGTAATCAAAGACCAAAACAAACACAAAATCTAAACAAAAACATTTCGTTATCAACAAGATAGCTGTTAAAATATCATACACCCAACAAAAATAGTTTGATTTTTACGAGATAGCTTCATCAAATAAAATTGAGCAAAAACAATTTGTTATGGGCGATATGAGTTCAGGTTTCAAAAATTTTAAATCGAGCGAACAAATTGGGTGTTCATTATTATCGAAGATGCGAAATTAATCATTAGCTCTAGGGTTTACATTTTTTTTTTCTTTTTTTGCCCTAAAGTTTACCAACACTATACATGTGTTCCCCGTTAGAAAGATACATTTCAATAGCCAAGGACGGCTCCACGACCTATCATGCGCCTATATTCCACCATCGGCAGACCCCAACATGCCTCACGCACCACCACCAAAGGCAATGCAGATCACTGCGAAGAAGCATAGGTCTCGCACGCACCAGCGATCTATATAGTATACTAAAATCACCGCCCAAAGAGAACTTGGATGAGTTCTTTTTCTCTAATCTCTCTTTTTCACAAATTGATTGATATTAAAACAATCCTAGATCATAGATCCAATGTCTTGATACCACTCATGTTAGGTTTTTAGTTGATACCGAATAAATCTCGCGATATAATGTTTAATAATTAAGGTTTAATTTTTACGTTAGATTCATAGGTCTCAGCCGAGGATTGATTTAACACAACGATATGGGATCCAAACCAAAAGCTCGAACCAACCAATACAAGTGATGGCCCATTAAGTTTTGGAGTGTTGGACCATTTATGGGCTTGGCCCATTTGTGTGATTGACCTAACTCCTGGCTGTTTATATATTCTTTCTTTCACGTGAATTGTTTTAAGTGTGGCAGTCATCATTTTTTTCCCTTCCTTTGTAAGAGCAGTCGTGTGGTTTGAGAGAAAAAAGTGAGAGGCGGCCATTTGTTTGTTCTTCATTCTCTTCTCTTTGTAAGTGTCACCTTCATACCTCACTTTGTTGGATTTTTCCTTTGTGGATACTAGAAGGTCTTTTGTTTGCTAGACATTTATGGGCAATCTTTGTGCAGTGTTGGTTGAGCTTTGGTATTGGAGTAACATTGTGGTGTGTGGGTGGATTTAAACTGAGCCCTAACATTTGTAGTCGCCAAAGGTGTCGATTTTGCATTGTGAAACTTTCTTGGTGGTGCAATTTATTTGAAAAATGGTACCAGAACATAGGTTTAAGAGTCCTTGGCATGGGAAATCATCAAACAAAAGGAAACCAGGTGACAGAAAATCAGTGCAAAAACAGTTGAAAAAATTTCTCCGACCATGCAATGCCATTTTTCAAACAAACCAGATGTCGCTTAAGTGAACGGAGACGTATCCTTTCTCAAACAACAAGACGAAGCCCCATGACCGATGCATACGATGCGTGGAGGCTCGATAATGCGACGTATGAGGCCCATGAGTAGGGACTGTTGCAGCGGATGTTGGCGCATGGGGCTTATTTCGATGATAGTCCCTGAAGACTGTGTTCTCCAAACTTGACTGCGGACCTATTAGTGGTGTTAATTTTCTTCTGAACAGTTTTACCATTGGCCGTTTGATTGTCGAGTGTTTCTGCGTTAGTGTAATTGCTTAAAGCTTTTTAGGGCAAATGATAGTAGGCTCTAAAACTGTAAACTTCGCATCTCTCATTAATTTACGTGATAAGTGTATTTTTTACACTTACTTAGGTCATTGAATTGAAGTATTTGTTAGTGATTTGGATAAATTATAACTTAATTATTTGTTAATTACGTTTTTTAGGTTAAATTCAATGCAAATTGGTGGAATTAAAAGAAATGAACGAAAATGAGCAAAAATGAAAGAAATTCAAAGTTTGGGGACCAAAATGTAAATTTTCAATAGTTGAGTAGGACAATAAAATGATATTGAAGATTACATATGATCAATTGGATGCAACTGGATGTCAAATGAGTGAAATATAGTTGAAATATTTCATAAATCAATTTCCAATTAAAAAAGTTATGCTCCGGATTTATAGCCTCAACTTGAGATCCATATTTTTGATAACAAACTTTCGAATAGGAAAAAAATGTATATATATAGAATAATTGTAACCTTTTGAGTTATATTTCCAACGTTTTTTGAATCGCTTCAATCGAATATCGAGATAAGTTTATGATCAAAATACCGAAAGTTGCTCAAGGACGAACCTATGCGCACACCAGGGCTATTTTGGCACGTGCGCACAACCCTATATATTATTTACCGAGAACAAAACTACTCAATGTGGGCTTCGATTTGTTAATAATGTTAGTCTAAGAGAAAAAAATGACTTTTAAAAGGTCAAATTTTAGTTAATTTTTTTAAAACAATGGGGGAATATATCTATTATTTGATAAAAGAACATATAGCATTTTGTTACATAAAATGTCACAAATGCTATAGTGGTCAAATGTTTTATAATTCCAATGGAGATCACAGGTTTGAATCCTCTAATTCCACCAATTTTCATAATACACATATGCTCCAAAATGGTGAGAAATATTAACCTAAAATAGTTGCAAAAAAAATTGCTATAGTTGAGAGTCAAACCCAAGACTTCCATATACTTGTATGGTACTAAAACCAATTGAACCACAAAAGCCTTTTTGAATAAAAGGAAATCACAGATATATAT
>CAIGRP010120049.1:0-11281 GCA_903798385.1 Fraxinus cuspidata
AATATGAGGGTAAAATGATCTTTTATTAAAAAAATGAATAAAAATGACATTTTGCGCAATGGAATGTGGAAGGTAGGGGTGAAAATGCCAAAAAAATGAAAGGTATGGACGTTTTGCACAATGACATTGAAAGGTAAGGACGTTTTGTGCTATTACCCTTTAAAACAAATAAGCTAATAACCCTTGTATCAACGGCTACCCTGGTTAGTGACTTCGATGTTTGTTATATGCCCAAGGCTCTTCTGATGCTTTTATTAGGTCGTATGATTCTCGAGCCTTAGGCATTGCATTTTTACTTCTCGTCGACATGATAGGTGATCCTATTTGGCGTTCACTTGGCTTCATGTCAAAATAATCAAAATACAACTAGGTTGCTTATTTTGAAACTTGGCATGCAATCTAAATAATTAAATACGGGAAAAAATAAATTACCCAAAACAATTGATTTCAACCAAGGGTCCGTTTGATTGTAAATGTGGAAATAAGATAGAAAGAAAATGAATTCTAAGGAATTGAATTGCCTAGAAATTGTTTTACAGGGAATTGTAATTAATTGTGTTTGATTGATATAATTTTCCACCTAGAAAATGTAGAAAGTTTGGTGTTCGTTTGGCTTTATTTTTCATGGAAATTGTCCATTAAAATGATAATTTTTTCTATCATTGGGTCTAGCATTAATTTAAAAAATTAAAAAAAAACATACCGAATATCATTCGTTTGGATTTGTTTTACATGGAAATTATCAATAAAAGTGATAATTTTTTTTACCATTGTGTCTAGAATATTTTTTGAATGCCTAAAAAAAAAAAAAAGCTGGAAATCAATTTCTCACCAAAAGCTAAAGAAAACACTTTCCACAATTTGGAGGAAAATGGGCGCGTGGGGGGGTGGGGGGGTGGGGAAGAGGGTAGAAAAAATTTCTAGGGAAAATTTATCCTATCAAACACTACATTTGGTTGGAATTGGAAAAAGTTCTCAATTTTCCATGGAAAAAGTGTGTTATCAAACACACCCTAAATAAATACTCTTGAATTGTTTTCTTATACTCTGTCCATATTATTTTTATAGGCCGACTTCTTTATTTTTTTGTCCCAATTATATATATTTTTTTATTGAGAACATTTTGTTTTATTTGTTTACTAATATATCATTATTTATTTTTTCTAAATATAACAAAATTTTCCTACTTAATTTTGAAATTGTACAAATATAAAGATTCATACTTCTTGAAATTATCCAAATTCAATTTTTTTTTATTACTTTCAACAATAATTTGCTACTAGTTGTTGATAATTAAATAAGGGTAAATTATGAAAATTTTTGGAAAAATTGCTTTTTTAATAATATTAAATAAAATGCCAAGTAACTTATTTTCATTTTCAAAGAAAAAATGATTTTTGAAAAATGTATGGTTGAAAAGTCAAAAAGTTGTGAATTTTATAAAATGAAAAATGATTTTAGAAATAATACTTTTTAGTAGTGTTCTAATAAGCGTAAAACGTGGCTAGGCGCCGAAGTCAAGCTTTACAAGCTTAGGCGTAAAAAAAACATTTATTATTATTTTTTTAAAATTTTTAATCATTGTAAAAAAAATCAATAATTCAAATAAATTAAATAATACATACCAAACATCTAAAATCATAAAATAATGTATTTACTTAATAATTCCAATATAAAGATAAGTTTCAAAATCATAATTACGAATCGTAGATAACTTAAATATTATATAATTCAACTCTTTATCGGACTATAATTCAATATCTGGATTTTATTTTTTTAAAAAAAGAAAAAAAATTGGGCCCACTTAAAATTTGGGTTTGAGGTAGAGGCGGGCCTAAACAAGCATTAAGCAGTCAATATTGTCGTTGACCGCTTAATTCTCGCCTGCCTAGGTGCGCCTAGGAACGCCTAGGCGAGCATTAAGTGGTCAACGACAATGTTGACCGCTTAGTTCCCTATTAGGCTAAAGGCAAAATTTTTTCATCACGCTTCGCGTCTATGCCTAATCGTGCTTTTTAGAACACTGCTTTTTAGAAAAATCTCGGACAAGCAAAGGCTTTATTATTTTCCCACTAAAATCGTGTATCTTAAACAACGCTTTCAGCTCTAATATAGCGCCTCGCGTAATCAAGCGGGAAAGCATCTTTTGAAAACTGAAAAATTTAGGGGGAAAAAAAACTCAGAAATCACAAAGATTAAAACCATCTAATAAATTTCAATAATTGCTAAATCCATAATACAAAAAGGTCCATGGCCAGAGTTAAACAGCCGGCTAACCGAAAAACTCCTCGCCGGAAATCCTCCGGTCAACCCGTTAACCCTCTCTCCCTAAATATATGTTATATGTAAAGTAATTTTAACTTTTTGCCCATTTTCTGGAACCCTAATTTTACTTTCTATCTGTAATTTCAGCTGCAGAAGCTACTCCCTCAAAACCAAATGCTCAGGTATTTTATACTCTTCGGCACTTTCATAATGTACGCATAACTTTTTTATTTTTACCTTTTCATGTTTCTGAGGTGTGAGAAGTGCATTATTGTTTATTTGATTAGTCGTCACCTGCTAGAAGAAGCCCAAGAACTACTCCACAAAGTGAGTTACTCGTCCGTGTGTTTATTTATAAAATTCTATTTTGAGTACTTTCTTGAAATATTTTAGTGGTGAGTTTTGATTTTATTTTAACTTTTTTTGGGGAATGTGCGTATGATGTTTTGTTTTGTAGCTGAAAGAGATGGGGAAAGGCAGAGAAAGCGGAGAAACAGGCCTGGGACAGTGGCTCTTCGCGAGATTCGGAAATATCAGAAGTCTATTAACCTTCTCATTCCTGCTGCTCCCTTTATTAGACTCGTAATTTCAAGCAATCATCTGCACATTTCTGACATTTTGTTATGCAATTTGTGAATAACTTGGATTGACAAATAAAGTACTTTTTGGGGTGTTTGGAAATTCATGGCTTTCTGATCATAAGATTCGATGATTTACAACCCTACTGCGTTAGCTGCTTATGTGATGAAATTATGAAATGGAAATTGGAATTATAAAATTATGGCTGAATGTAGATGATCAATTTAGGTTTCCCCCCCTTGAAATTGAGATGTACTGACTAGTTTATACAATGATGGTTTATGGGGACTATTCATATAGGTTTTTTCCCCTTGAAATTGAGATGTACTGACTAGTTTGTACAAGGATGGTTTATGGGGACTATTCACGTTGTCAATAAATGGAATACAGAATGTGATTAACAAGTTTCTAATGCAGGTATTTCAATATAATTGTGCCATTATATCCTTTGTTTCAAAGCCGAAAATGCTTTTCTGGTACTGTTAATAATGTAAACAATGGCATTGCAACAATGGACTGATTGAAGCATTAAGGCTATCATATGGCCTTGACATACAAGATGTAATTCATGTCTCAAATTCAGTCCTGATTACCCAATTCAGTAACACATTAAGCTACCTATAGAGTAAGATGGGAATTGACAATGCTGTGCCTTTTGACAATGAATTGATTTCACAGGTTTATTTTTTTGCTCCTATAGGAGATGTTATGATATGGAAAGTAAATCTTTATTTGCTACATTTGGTGCTTTTATTTGTTTTCACCACAGCTTTAAATGACATCCATGTGCTTGTTTCTGATTAGATATAGACATGACCGCCATTTGTTTCTCTAACTTCTTTTATTGTGCTTCAGTCCTTGCTTAAAAAATTGAGTGTCTCCAACTACCACTCATCACTTCATGCCTCTCATTGATCTTCTAATTTGTTATAGATCGAAAATCTCAATTGAAATCAAGCAATATGGTTTCAGTTTCTTTACGGAACCAAGTCTATTAGTTGCTTCTTTAATTGGTTTGAAAGGTCATGACCATAGAGATTTGAATTGGTTTGTATTAGCGTTGGACTGCATTAAGGTTCTTAGATATATATAACATCGTTTGTGAAACCTTGCTCCAATACGAAGTGGATGATAAAATATATGTTTAATTCTCTTGATATTCATCGGCATCGTTTTGTCATGTGACTCCCAGCTTTTTACATTAATGTGAGATCAAGATTTAGCAAAGCAATTGCACCAGTAACACGTTGAAATGCACGAGTCCTGTGCTTCCCTGTATTTGATTTTCCTGGAAATTTGAAATGTGTTATTTTGTAAAATACTACAGGTAAAAGAGATTAGTCACTTCTACTCACCGCAGGTCGGACGTTGGACAGCAGAAGCCTTGGTAGCCCTTCAGGAGGTATTAAGCTCTTTCAAAATGTGTTTTCTGTCAGTATCATGATATACTTCTCTCTATTTTTGATATTTTTCATGTGCATGAACCTCTTTCTGACAACTTGATTCAAGACATTCTGGTGCTTGTAGCCTAGATATATACTAACTGTCAATTTTTCATAATGCCTGTGATGGTGTCATTGAGCACAATTCATAATATATAGCAGATAAAATATCCTCTTTTCAAAATGTGCTTCATGACGTCATGTAAATAGTTTTTAGCCTTTGATTCTGCTATACCTAACCATGGTTACCTCGTCGTGTTGTCCTTTTTGTCTGGCTATTTTTGCAGGCTGCAGAGGATTATATAGTGCAATTGTTTGAAGAGGCAATGCTATGTGCAATTCATGCTAAGCGCGTGACATTGAGTAAGTTTTGCTCGTCAAATTTCGTCAGTGTTCATCACTAATGGATGTACAGGGATGCCGACTCGATCTAATTGTTATATGGTTTAAAAATTGCCTTTTGAAGTTCTTTTATACCATTTCTTTATCAAGTCCTGAAAATAGGATTGTTGACTAGGATGAGTCTTCTGAATGCTTGCCATTGTTTTGAAAGTAAAAAATATTCAGCAGATAAGCTTGTCATAATTGCCTTTTGAAATATATATATTTTTTTTGTACCATTTCTTTGTCAAGTCCTTAAAAATGGAGATTGTTCACTAGGACTGGTGTTTAGAATGCTTGCCATTGTTTTGAAAGCCAAATGTTTTTTCAGTAGATAAGAACACGTCCTTCATTTCATGATGACCTCATTATCTCAAGTTCCTAGTTATATATTTTTTGTACCACGTACTATGTTTGTGTTCATAATTAAAATTTAGATATATGATCTGACATGATAATTCAAGTTGTTTAGATTACAATTGGAGTGAACTGAAGGTTACAACCTGTTGCCAGTAGAATCAACGCTTTGGTTAAACCATTTTTTCTTTCTAAATTTGTCTTGCACTCCTTGCAATTAGCCTATTATTTGCACTAGTATCATTCTGACCTAATTCAATAAAGCTTTTTGTTTATCTTACCGCTCAGTGAAGAAGGATTTTGAGCTGGCAAGGCGAATTGGAGGGAAAGGACAACCTTGGTGAGAGAACCGTGCATTAAACCGGCTATTCAGTAAATAGTCAGTGCCTATTCAATTTAGAACTGCCTTAAACTAGTGTTAACATTGTAGTTGAAGGAAGGGTATAATCTGTATTCTCGAACTTCCAAGAGGTTGCTCAGACGCTTATGAATGAAGAGGTTCCCACCTTACTGTATTGCTGTTGTAATTCTATTGAAGTTCCCAGATTCCATCACAATGTGAAGTGGTTTTAGAGAAACAATGAGAAAACAACATCTATACTGAAGGTCGCTTTCTTTGTTGATTTGATTGGTTATGCTATTCATAGTAGATTACGAAAGAGCTTCTAATTAATAGAGCTTAAATTTATTGAGAATCAAAATTAGTGCGTGCTTGGTTAAGTTTTAATTATACATTAAAACACACTTTTTTATCAGTACATTTCGTAAGTGATGTGATTAAGCCTCTAGTGTGTGTGAGAATCTTTTGCTTCTGTGTTTGATATCCATGGAGAATCCGACATTGATTGTCTAAGCGTAAAAAAAAGTGAAAGTTTCTTTTAAGTTTGTTGTTTTGTCAAATATAATTTTGAAAATGATTTTTCAACTAAAAAGCTTTATTTATTTGAAAAATAAGTTTTAAATATAGCCTAAACATCTGTTATGTGCGTAAATATTTAGCTCTTGTTTGACTTTTGATTATGAATTATTTATAATAGGTAAAATAACTTTTTATCTATATGTTTTATTGGATTTACAAATATTGTACCTTTATTCATCACTCAATTTTACTTATTTATGATATAAACGGTTTATAAACAAAATAAAATAACACAGGAATAACAAATTTTGCTGCACAAGACTTTGATGGTGTCCAAGAGAGGGAATATAGATTTGTTTTCCTCTTATATTAACCACGTCTTGTTTTAAAGAAAATTAAAGTATGCGTTAAATAGTTATTTCTTTGACATTTCAAACCTTGTTACAAATGAGAAAACATTGATTGAAATGTGATATCACTTGTATAGGGCATCGCTGACGTTTTTTTTCCTAAAAGAGTTGATGTTTTGTGGCGTTCACAATTAGTAAAATACGATTAAATATGGAGACAACAAATCTCAAATGCTAAAAGTATATTCATTACAACAATGTGAATTATTTTATACGAGACAAGTAAAATGAAAGTGGAGACAAGACCAATTCCAGTAGGAACATGGATTGCATTAATTGTGGGCCATATATACAAAAAAAAGAATGTAAAAAATGACCATGAGAAATTATAAAAAATAAATGAAGACATTCTTCGATAAAAAAGGGATTCAATGTCATGTAGTTAAATTTTGGCTGTCTCAGGTGGGACCTATGTATGAACACGTGACTCGTGAGTGACTCCAACACCCAACAGACAAAAACTTAAAAATAAAAAAAATAAAAGGGAGGATTGGATCAGTGCTGCCTAAATTCCACAAGTAAAAATGTTCTTCCCCTAAAAGGTAAAGCCCAATTCAATTCCAGTTTCAGTTCATTCTCTCCCCATCAAAACCTTTGTAAGACACTCACAAGTCAACAACCCCACTTAATCTTAAGCAGGTTAAAACACTATCACTTTTTCTCGTTTGAATTTCCATAAGTGAACTTAAATCAATTCGTTTTGTCCGTTTCATATTAATTGTATGCAATTCTTGCCGATTAAAAGGGTTGTTTTGTTTTTATCTTGGTGGGTTTCTTGTGCATTTTTATTGTTGATGGATCATGATTTTTTTTTTTTAATTCAACAGGAGAGGTGTAGAGATGCAGCAACCGGGGCAGATGTTCCCAGTTATGTCTTCATTTCCACCTGCTAACATTACTACTGAGCAGATTCAGAAGGTATTTTTGTTCGGTTTATTAATTTCTGTAAATTGATGAGGAACTTTGGTATGTTCTTTATTGGAATATGTTTGTATGTAATAATGCTAGACTGATTATCTTTTTTCTGCATGGGGTTGACTTAGTATTTAGTAATCTGGTCTATGCATCGTAAATTTTCGCTAAATACTGATTCGACAGGGTGGATAGCTTGAATTACTACTTCAAGCAGTATGGAAAATAACCGTGATTTAATAGTAGTTGGAAGGGTGCATGTGCTTGTAGTTTGCTCAATTGATTGAATATTCTATTTGTTACAAAATCAGAATGGCACCTTATATTTGTTTAGGATGAATAATGATTTATGTAATCCAATGAATCTTTGCTTGTTCATCTATAAAGGCGTATAATTCCTTAAAAGTTTTATAGTACGCACTTCATGTATTTATCCAAGATTGGCTTTTAAACTACTTCCTGGACTGTGACCTTCTATGAGAGACAAAAGTATCATTTCCGGCTACTCAATCTTTTGCATCTTGCTTGACTAGATCTTGCACATTTTAACTTAGTTCCAGTTGTGCTATTTATCATTTGGAAAATTGTTGGTTCACTGGAATCCTTTTTGATATGTGGGTTCACTTTCTTTATCAATTGACTTAGAATATCAATGACAGCTCAGTTACCTTGAGAAGACTTCATATCACGAGGGCTGTTGTTGACTGCATTTAGTTACTTCATGATGCTAACGAGGCTTGCATGCATGACTAGCCTAACCTTACAAATACAAGGACTATCTGTCTGTTGTTAAAGCTCTAGTGTGTAGATATGAACCTGCAATTGGTAAGTGTTATACAAAATAGAAATTACAAATTACAGATCGAACAAACTTGAAAAACCCTAATACATTGAACTACTCCTAACAACTACTGAACATCAAGATATCAACGATCAAAAGCTCAAAATACTATCACCATTCTGTCAACACCATGAAAGCCCAAATCTACTCAACCCTCACGATTCTCAAGCCAAAAGTGTAGCTTCTTCAATGGACCAAAAGATCTAAAAGGTTACCAACAATCACAACCTGATTCTTAACCAGATTCACAAAGAACTTTAATACCAGGAACTAATTCATGGAATTTTCACTCAAGAAGAAGATGAAAGAACATATAGTAGAAAACGAAGACTCTAGAAACCATTAAGCAGAAAATAAAAGGAATGAATGAAAACCAATCGAATTCCCAAAAATATCTACACCTCGAGATTGGGCAACCACACATCCAACGGTCCAGAGAAACACATGCTTTTGCCAAGAAGAAAACAACCAAAGTTGCAACCAGCTAACACGTTTATGGCTGGACCGTAGCTTAATACTATCTTAATCTGGATAAAATAGCTTCCAGTGATATCACTTTAAGGCATCAAGTTTAGAACTGGTACCTGCACTTAACAAATCACCCGGTATCAATTTTCAATATTTGCAAACAAGACTTAAACTTGACTAAAGGCAATACCTTTGTAACCATATCAGCTAGATTAAATTGGGTAGCAATTTTCTCAAGTAATAAGGCACCTTTTGCAACAATATCTCTTAAATGCAACTTAACATCAATATGTTTTGTTCTTTCATGAAAAACTGGATTTTTGCATAAATGTATAGCACTTTGACTATTAGAATTAATGTAACAGGATTTGATAATTCATTTATTTCGGATAGTAATCCCTTAAGCCATAAAGATTCCTTTATGGCCTCTGTTGCAGCCACATATTCAGCCTCAGTGGTTGATAAGGCTACAACAGGCTGCAACTGAGATTTTCAACTAATACATCTTCCATACAAAGTAAACACATAAGCTGTAGTAGAATTTTTATTATCAACATTACCAGCAAAGTCAGAATCAACAAAACCTTTAAGCATTACACCATCATTGCAAGCACTAAAACACAATCCTAAGTGTGCAGACCCTTTCAAATACCTCAACAACCATTTTAGAGCAGTCCAATGTTCTAGACCAGGATTTGCCATAAATCTGCTAAGAGTACTGATAGAATGAGCCACATCAGGCCTAGTACAAACTATTGTATACATCACGGATCCTACATCATTAGCATAAGGTATCTTTTCCATTTGTTTAATATCAAATTCATTAACAGGAGATTGGTCTTTATTCAATTTAATATGACGGCAAGAGGTATTTTGAATTATGCACAGCAAACCTAGATACTAATTTTTCAATATATGCAGATTGTTTCAAAATCAGAATTCTATCATGCCTTTTCCTAGTTATTTCCATGCCTAATATTTTCTTAGCACATCCCAGATCTTTCATTTCAAATTCAGCACTTAAAGATCTTTTAATTTCATTAATAATATACATGTTATGACCAATTAAAAGTATATCATCTACATATAAGAGTATAAAAGCAACAATAGCATTTTCATTATCTCTTTAAAATATAAGCAATGGTCAAACTCACTTCTAACAAAACCAACAGAAGAAACATAAGTATCAAACCTTATATACCATTGTCTTGGGGATTTCTTCAAACCATACAAGGATCTTTTCAACAAACATACATGATCAGTTTTAGATTTATCAATATAACTAGGTGGCTAATTCATATAAATCACTTCATCAAGGTCACCATGTAAGAAGGCAGTTTTAACATCCATTTGTTCAAGTTCAAGATTATAATGAGCGACAAGGGCCAACATGACTCTAATAGTTGTATACTTAATCACAGGAGAGAAAATCTCATTATAATCTAAATCTTCCTTTTGTGTAAAACCTTTATCTACAAGTCTAGCCTTAAATCTTATAGGCACCCTTTCAGTATTTCCCTCCTTAATACTAAAAATCCACTTACAATCAACAAGAGATTTACCTGCAGGTCTGGGAACTAAAGTCCAGGTACCATTCTTAATCAAGGAGTCCATCATGTTCAGCTCATCAAAAATAACATCCCTACTAGTGATGATCTTAAAACCACTAGACTCTCTACTCCAAAGCCTATAACCTTTCAGCCCATCAGGATAGCCTAAGAAAACATATTTCTGGGCCTAGGTTCTAATTTCCCTAAATTCTGATGAGAATAGGCAGCACATCCAAATACTCTCGGATGTGAGTAGTCAGACACCGTTCCAGTCCATTGCTCTTCAGGTATCTTATCACCTAGAGCACTCGAAGGGGTTCTATTAAAATGCAATCTGTGCTATTTTCCTAGGGTGCAGTTTTCACATAAAGGAATTCTAGAAATGGAATCTTTTCCAAAAACACCCCATTTATAAAGGATATGTAGGCTGTTCTCACCTATATGAGCTAATCTCTTGTGCCACTTTAAAGTGGCATATAGCTCAGTATTGGATGACTCACCCATCCTATTAACAAGATCACTAGCTTTAGTAACATAAATCTCATTCCTCTTAACACCTTTAAACATCACAAGAGATCCTTTCATCACCTTCAATAAACCATCACCCAACTTACATAGCAAACCTAAATCATCTAAGTTACCCATTGAAATTAGGTTCCTAGTTAATTCAGGAACATATCTTACCATTTTTAAAGTAAATATATAGCAATTTTCAAATTTCAATGTACCACCACCTGTGCCTTCAACTCTGTAGGTAATATTATTGCCCATCACAACCTCTCCACCATTGATCTCCTTAAAGGAGTTAAACCAACTCCTTTTTGGAGACATGTGGAAGGTACAACCAGAATCTAAGATCCATTCTTGGGTTAGATTCTGACCACCAGCAACATTAGTAGAATCACAATCAAGAGAAGGCCCAGTCACCACATAGACATCAACAGAATTAGAATCACTGGGTTCAACTAAGTTCCCTTCATCAAATCCTTTACTTTACTTTTCATTTCATTCTTCTTTTTAAAACAGTCTTTTATAAAATGTCTAGATTTCCCACACCCATAGCACTTCTTATTCCTAGTCTTAGACTTAGACCTACCTCTACTTTTAAACTTTTTCTTATTATTGTTCCCCTGATTATTAAAAACTTCTTGGTTCCCATTAGACCTATTCTGAGTCCTTTTCCTAACAAACAAAGTCTCATCCCCCCCCCCCCCCCC
>CAIGRP010120049.1:11410-25821 GCA_903798385.1 Fraxinus cuspidata
CCCCCCCCCCCCCCCCCCCATTTCCTCTCTCATACCTAAGTTCAAGTTCTCTACTCCTCAAGGAGTTTATGACTATTTCAGATGTCAAGGTCTCCATGCCATATTTTATGGCAGCCTTGACCTCTTTATAGGTATCAGGAATGGCATTCAAAAGCACAATAGCCTTATGCTCATCAGAGATTTTATCACCAGCATTGGTGATATCTTGAATCAACTTATTGAAGATATCAAGATTGTCTTCTATGTCCCTAGAGGTATCTAACTTAAAACTAAAGAACCTCTCTACCAGAAACAACTTATTAGGCAAGGACTTAGCTAGGTACAGTTTCTCTAATTCATCCCATAAGGCCTTAGCACTTTCTTGCTTTCCTACTTTCCTTAAAACTTGATTAGACAAATGCAAGATAATAATAGATGTGTATGCAAGCTCATCAGTTTCAAGAATTTGATCAGTTGTCATAGTTTCATGAAAGGTTTGTGTTATTGCTTTAGCAATCTTTTGTTGGACTAAAACACCTTTCATCTTTTGTTGTCAAATGGAAAAATCCCCTATTCCATAAAAAACACCAAATTCAAAAGTACGTGTTATGATTTTATTACTCAGAAATAACACAAAGTATTTCAAGAAAAGTTGTAAAACTATGACAGCGGAAGCACTTAAGAAAAAGGTAAATTGATCTTACACAAACAGATAAAAGGGAATATGTCACAGTGAATAAACAGTAAACAATAATCATAGTTATTCAAAAGGTTTACAAAAAAAAATCCTAGGCAACAACATCAAACAGATTCAAGAAAGTAAGGTCCAAATTTAGGTAGACTTCATGCTAGCCAATGCTTATGTAAGGTGATTTTGGGGGATTAAAGTCATCTTTTGTCCTCACTTTTCTATTGCCTGGTAGCATAATGACCCTTGTCATAAGGCCAACAAAATACTCATTCCTGGCACAACCTCACTCGATACAACTGCCTACCAAAATTTGCAATGGCCTTTGAAAATCATGTTTAAGAACTGTTTCTTTGAGTGGGTGCCGGTCGAGCAGTTCCAGGTACCAGGATTAACTATGTTACTCATGATAACATCACTCTAAAGACTCTCTTTCCATTCACTTCTCCAACAGAAAATTATATGGAGAAACTAGAAAAGTTATTACCTTTGAGACTGGAGTAATGATTGGTGGAAGATATGTTAATTCCAATTTTCTACAGCAATAAAAATATACCTAACAGAAGTTTGCATTCCGAAATTATTTCCACTATCTAAAGGTCTATTTTAGTCGGTCTGAAAATTTTTCATCACTTGAGAGCAGTATTTTAGCTTAGGTGAACTTAGAGACCTTCCCATCTTGATTTAATAGCTGAGTATATTTATCAATTTGTTTTCTAATGAACTGGTTATCCAAGAATGAACTAGTCATCACGGGCAAAATTGCAAGGGTGGATGATCTCATTTTTAATATAATATGCATTTAACTTTACAAAAAAAAAAAGATCATACTATCTGGATGCTAATCACACTTCGCAGTTTCTACCATCAGATGTTGCAGTAGAATTTGTATTATGACGTGTAATGTCATTTCCAATGTATGGTGCAGTACCTTGATGAGAACAAGAAACTGATCTTGGCAATTATGGACAATCAAAATCTTGGCAAACTTGCTGAATGTGCCCAGTAAGTGGTTTTCTCTCTTCCTCTATATCATTAGTGTGCTTTCCATTATGACTCCTTTTGTTTTGAAAATGTTTTTAGATATTGCTAAATGATAGTTAATGTTATTTCTTTTCAAAGAGAGATGTATATCATTCAGATATTTCTCAGAGTATTTGTTCATCTATGGTTTACTTACATATAGGGACAAAATACATACTGTAACTGGCTCATCATCTGTTTTAGTTTGATGGTATTATCTAATGATAATTGCTAAACTTGTTTGTGTTTGGCCACATTTTTAGTGTCGATGTTCATCCACAATTTTTTATTTTCCTTCAATGTTCTCGTTGGAGACGAGGTGACTAGTGGTACTCTGGTTCTTAAAAGTAACTGGATCCATGGTGGTCAAGATATTAAATTGCTTGTTAATGTGCTACAAATTGTTATAACCATGATTACAAATTGACACTTGCATTCTTAGTCATTACCGTTCCAATATTTACACAAACAAATTTATAAAGCATGCCCATTAGCAATGTCATTGGCTCTTGATCCTTGGTTCAGCAGAGACATGGCTCTCTGTAGAGCATAAGTGCTGAACTGATTCATATAACCTCCCATGTATATGGCTATGATCTTTATTAGTTTATTTAAAAACATTATTGATATATTTTTTTTTACTTCAAACACGTTGATTCTGGATGATCAGGTACCAGGCTCAACTTCAAAAGAATTTGATGTATTTGGCTGCAATTGCTGATGCCCAACCGCAGACACCATCAATGGCTCACCAGGTAATTTGAATTCAGCCAGCCTCCGTTCGGTTTACTAATGATTATGCAGATGTCTTGCTTACTGTCCGGCAAAGATTAAATTTCAATTTAAACTGGTCAAATATACTTTTTATCCCCACATTTCGTAGGAGCCACAACTTATAAGCACTATCAAACAAGCTCTTAATCACGTGTTAGTACATACAGATGTCTCCACATCCAGCAATGCAACAAGGAGGGTTCTATATGCAACATCCTCGGGCTACAGCCATGGCTCAGCAGCCAGGTATCTTCCCCACAAGAGCACCCTTACAGTTCAACAATCCACATTCAATTCAAGATCAACAGCAGCATTTAACCCAACAAGCCATGCAAGCACAAATGGTTTTACGGCCCAGTGGTGCCAGCAACTGTGCACAAACCACACAAAATGACGCTACTCTTGGAGGAGGCAGTGGTAATCCTACTTCAAATTCTGGGGTAAATGATGTGTGTGGAGTAACTCCCCAAGATAAACTCGAGGGTCAAGCCTCTGGTGCTGATGCTGGCGGAGATGGAGATAAAGCAAAATAATGATAATGTGAAAACTATGAAATGCTTATGTGTGACTATTTATGTAAATTTCCCGTCGTGGAACTAGTGTGTCTTCTGGCTTTTATGTAGTTCAACAGGAGCGTGTCTTCTGGCATTTTATGGAGTTCAACTAGGAACAAAGGGTTACGCATCACCTCTTATGGGAGGCATATGAGTAGGTTCGTTGTATTAGTGGTAGTAACGGGTTTATAGTGTATGCTTATCGTTCTTCACCGCGCTGATGAGTAATTTTTGAGGATCTTTATCATTTAACTTGAAGTGGAACAGAATTGTTTGCCCTCAAGTTTCATGCAGTTGATGCCACAAAATTAACTGATACACAAGTACTTGTTGTCCAAAAAGCAGATGAAATAGAGAAGTAATTTTATTTTCAAGGCTGTCTAAAATAATTAATTAATATGCAATTGATTGCCTGTAAAAAAAAAATTAAAAAAACCGCCTATAAACTTCCATGAATGCATCTTTTTATCCTTCGTATGTATACAAGCCAACCGTCAGTCCGTCCACCGCCACGCCAAACAAGATTCCTACTGTGTGATTCACTGTATGATTATAGTTGATGTAGAATAGATTCTTATGTAGGCGATCCGTATGCATCTATTTGGCGCCTCTGCAAAGTCCGAGTTAAATGTTTCATTAGCTATTGAATTTTGTACTATGTCATGGTTTACTCACCTAACTTCAAAAATTGTCTCATTGGCCACTGAACTTCACTCCGTCCAACTCCATCACTCACCCATTTAAATCCGTTAATAGACAGGTCTACATGGATAACAGGAAGTTGAACTGGCCGAGTTAAATACTTCCAAATAGGTTATCACTCGCCAACTCATTGTCAAATAAGCAAAAACGCATCCAAACACGCCACAACCAATTTTAAAAAATGCGACTCTATATCATATATGCCAAACCCTTTCTGATTGTAAAAGAAACTTTCCCATATTCTAACTCGTAAGGAGTGAATCAATTTCCCCCAAATCCACCTCAAAAACCCTAAACCCCCAAAACAATCCAATGCTGAGAAGACCGTAAGGACCACCAAAACCCGACTTAAGGATACGGTAATGAAGATTTTGTTGGATCGCAACCGTGATTTGAACTAAATTGAAGGTAAATTTTCATCCACTGCCTTGTGATTATAAACATACATTACATAATTTCTGTACGGGAGTGTTGTATATTGAAAATTGAAGAAGTAAATGAATGGAAGATTTGGTTAGGGGAGAAGATGCATGATATTAATTTTTACTCACTTGTAAGAAAAATGAAAATGCTTCTGATTTGTTACTGAAAATGCTTATGATCTGATTAGAGGAGAAGATTTGGTCATGTTCGTCCACTTTAGATACTTAGGATTTGTAAGAAAAATGAAAACGCAAAACAAATGGCAATAAACTAGTGACTGGATGTAAATGGTTGTGCAATGAAGGGATTTTTAAGTTGAAGTCTTGATCATGGTATGAATTAAATGGATTTTCTATAAAGGGCTGTGATGTAAAGAGATTTTTAGGTTGAAGTCTTGATCTTGGTATGAATTAAATTGATTTTCTATAAAACGAATTTATAAACTTTCATAAATATGATTTCGATCTGATTTTAAGATTGTCCGACAAAAAAACCGTGCCTAGTATGCGGCAAGGGAATTCAGAAATGCATGGAGGTTGAAAAGAAGACTGAAAACTTAGGACGACCATTCTTCTGTTGTACTAACGATTGCACTCATTTCAAGTGGCTCGATGAAGACGAATGTCAATATGAGGGTCAGTCAAGTGCTACATCGGAAATTCACGAGTTGTCGGGTTTATTGAATCATGTTGCTAAAAAAACAGAAGAAAATGGCTTGGATATCTCTATCAAATTTAATTTTTGCAAGGGAAAAGAAGAGAATGATAATGGGAAACAAAATGGAGGACCTCCGTGAAACTCAACCGTTTATGTTATTCTCAAGTTTCTGTAATTCACTGGTTTTATAATCTGTTTGTAAACGTTCGGATTGTATGTTATTCCAATTATTTTGGAATTTATGTTTGAAACTTCAATGTTTTTATGCAACTTTCAAATTTGCTAGTAGTGTTAAAAAGTTAACAAGCAAGAGAAGCAAATGTTCAGTTAAACGATAGGGAATGCACTTGTATCAAGTAATAGTGGGGCAAACATGCGTTGTTGGATGGTGTTAAAAATAAGTGTGTAATAAAATAAATAATAAGCTTGACATACAAATTATAATTACAAACTCGACAAACCAATTTGAGGATTCCATTCACAATATGATAATATGAATTAAAAAATATATATTATCAAAGTAAGAAAAATTGTAATAAAAGAAAATGTATGTCCCTGTTAAAAAATATTGCTCGTTGAAAAAAAAAACATTGTTATTGATAGCAATGTAAAAAAAAAAAAGACTTAATAAAAGAACATTGTTTATTGGCTTAAGAAACATTGTTTTAAAAAAAAAAAAAAAAAATTCGTGTGCGCGGAGGTGCCTTCGTGCCACACTGAGGGATCTGTGTGCGCGCACGGTGGAATGATATCGACCATATCCAATTGTGGCCATAATCGTATATCGTTAATTGGATGCATGATACTATTGTGTCTCTATCGTGTAGCAGTTGTGAACGAAGTCTTCTGGATCATTTCTGCATTCACTAATTATTGCCACTGCATGCATGCAAGGTATGCCTATAAGTCCCGTTCTCTGTATGCACAAGTTCTGTCCTCCAGATTGACAACATATGTCCCGAGGCTGCATTTAGCCTGCCATTTCGGACCACCAGAAAAGTGCAATGTGCATCCACGCGATTTCTCTACAATCTTGTGCAATTTCTTACTGATCTTCGGACACAAACGTCCTGTACACCTCATCATCATGTCTTAACGTTTTCGAATCCTGGTCATGAAGGTTAATTGTAGTGAAGTTAACAGCGATAGAATCATCTTTTCCCTATCAGACCGTTGCGTCTTGTTGACCACTTCACATAGATTGTTAAGAAGAATGTCACTCTTCGATTGAACTGAGAAATATGACCTACTCCATTCTTGCGGGTTCCTCTCTAGAAGCCATTTGTATGCCTCCTCACTAAGTTGGCGAATTTGCTGCATCCAATGTTTATAGTCTGCAATAGTGGTCGATTTAGCAGCCCGCCATAAGTAATTCTTCAGAATTTTACTTTTAAACCCAGTATTAAAGAAGTTCGTGTACATATGACGTACACAAAACCTATGCTCGGCTAACAGGAACAACTCGTTAATCACATTTTGTAGCGCTTTCTGTCTGTCAGTCATTAGAGTCCAACCCCTTCCATTTCCAATCCTAACATCCTCTGAGAGATAGGTTAAGAACCATCGCCAAGCTGCTGTATTTTCTTTCTGAACAATTGCTTAGGCAAAGGGATAGATGCAGTTATTAGCATCAATACTAACTGCAGTTAACATTATACCTCCAAAACAACCCCCTAAGTGACAACCATCAACACCTACTACCTTCCTACAACCATCTCTGTAGCCTGTAATGCAATAATGACTGTCGAGCCAACATTTGTACGGAGTACCTCGGCTGCATAAGACCTCAATCGCCTAAACTACTCTTGAAAATTCCCTACTAAACGTTCTTTTGCATATCTCCGCATCTTCCATGCTACATTTCAGCTAATATCTGTATGGAGATCCTTCTTCACTATTGCCAAAATTAACTCAGTCTTTCAGTCCGGGTTCGCCTTGAATTGCTCAATATATTGATGTGTCAATAATATGTAATTACAGTGTCTATTAAATTGATCCCGGCTACAGGTATGCTCCGAAGTGTAAGATTTTACTTGCAACCTCTCCGATGCATCAAATTTAGAAGCCCATATTCGCCATTTGCAACCCAATTTACAAATTCCTTCCACTCTTCTTTCCTCGTTTGCCTTAAATTTTACGTTGTATTCATTCAATGCACCGTACGTTCGCACCGCCTCTCGGAATCCTGCTGCAGAACTAAATATTTGTCCTACCTCGAACTGAGGATTTGTCATGCCCTGATCAAACGTGAATTGAGGAAAGTGATAATGGCCATCCTCATCTGATGAACATTGGGAGAGTAGATCCTCTGACGACGGTAGTTCTAATTTATCCAACTCGTTCTCGTTGCCTTCATCTCGTTCTTCCTGTACTTCATCGTCATGGCCGCCCAATCCAATTTCAATCCCATCAGTTATGTTTCTATCATATTTGATATCGTCGTCGGACTCAAGGTCCTGGTCGGATTCTAAGAAGTCCGAATCTTCCTCACAATCTGTCATACAATTCAACCACATTAGATTCATGTAATGTATTTCTTTCACATCAAGTATTAATGTTATTCATTTATAAAAATTTCACTTGTCAAACATTTAACAAACAAATAAATTAAGTTTATAACAGAGACGTGTACTATTAGAGATATAAATATAACAAATGAAAGTTATCATTACTCATAAATAAGGTTGACAAACTCTTAATCTAGATTAGTTGTCTCAACTTTGGCATAAAAAGACATGGTTAAAGACTGTAGTTTTGAGTCTTTTTACAATGCAAAGGCATATATAATGTAAATATATATTTTTGCTGCTCCATGCTTTTATTTTTCTATGTTGTGTCTACAATTTAGAAGACAACCTTGAACATATGCCAACCACTGTTTTGTGTGGCTGTCCAAATAGAGAAAAAATAATAAAGTAAAACAAAAGAATGGAATAGGATACTAAAGTCAAATCCTGAACATAAACCACTTTTACACGTAATACCCCCATTCATATACTTTTTTTTTTCATCTTTTGAAACATCATACCAAAACACAATTTCTCAGAGTACAAACAAATGGAGGGAGAGAAAGCCCATTTGAAGATAGTTAAACTCAAACCGTCAATAGTTCCGTCCATGTGCACGCTCAACCGTCTTGCTCGAAGTCGAATTTCTCAAATCAAACAGATGATGCTACTGGTCGGGCTCTTCTACTGGTTAAAAACGACGGGATGGAGATCGATAATCAGATTTTCCAGGTTTAGGGATTAGGTTTCGAATGACAAATTGATTTTCAGAAATTAGGGATTGAGCTTCAACTATTTTAGAAATGAGTTTTGGGAAATTAGGGATTTAGTTTCCCTATTTTCGTAGTTAGGATTTCGATTTTCTTCATTCGTGGATTTGAGTTTCGAATGTGATTTTCAATTTGAGGTGGATTTGGGGAAAATTGATTCACAATTCACGGGTTGGAATTGGGGAGAGTTTCTTGAGCTAAAAGTGTTTCTTTTACAACAAATCATAAAGGTTTTGGCATATATGATATAGAATCGCGTTTTTGAAAGTTGGTTGTGGCGTGTTTGGATGCGCCTTTGCTTATTTGGCAATGAGTTGGCGAGTGAAAACATATTTGAAAGTATTTAACTCGGTCAGCTTAACGTCCCGTTATCCATGTAGACCTGTCTATTAACAGATTTAAATGGGTGAGTGATAGAATTGAACGGAGTGAAATTCAGTGGCAAACGAGATAATTTTTAAAGTTGATTGAGTAAGCATGACATAGTCCAAAGTTCAGTTAACGAAACATTTAACTCGCAAAGTCCCCTTCTTTCAACTCCCCAAATCGCCTCCACAGCCCAACACGTCCGCCGCCGAGCGCTGTTGCGTAGAATACAGCCTCTTTGGCCCTATTCCTCAACACCTTCTTTCCCACTACCTCTGCTTTGACCCAACCCCATTAAATAACCTCAATAACCAACAACAAGGCTGTTCGTCTTCCCTTCAATATTCACAGTCGCCCCTGAATTCCGTGCAAGATTCTCAACTATCCTTCGGTGAACTTTGCCTTGACAAGAATGATCATACTACGACTCCTCCCTGTTGCAGCGTGTGTTATGAAGACGATTCACTGCCTGATCAAGGCTAAGAGGTACGTGAAAAGCAGCATGCACACACTCCCATGCTCTGCGTTATGAATTTTAAAAATTCCCTACCCCCGATGCCCTGAGAAGAAGAAAGGAGTTTGGGGGCTAGAAACTCATATGGTGAAAGTTCAATATTGTTGCTGGAAGAGCTCAAGGAACTTGCTTTATGGGATCAGGATTGTGTTATGGATGATGATGATGTTGGTTATATGGTTTCTGTAATGTCCAAGTTTAGGGAACTTGCATTTGTTTCAGAGTTAACTTTGAATTCTAGGTATGAATTGATGTCTTAGTTGCCGGAGTCAAAGAAACTGCATAAAGTTTCTGAGGCAGAACCTGACAAATACTTTTCGCAAAGTATGTTGGCTAATGCTAATGATGCCACGTTTAAATTTATTGATTCAGATGATTTCAACTAAGAAGAAGAAGAAGAAGAAGAAGTCTTACGAGAAACAAAAAGAATCACAAGTGGAATGTGAGGCTAATTTGGATTCGATATTGGCTGATGAAAATGCCCATATTGAAGAGGATATACCTTCAACCGAGCCAAGATCAAATGCCTATCCTGAGGTTAGTTCATTGGGCAATCAAAGTATGAAAGGACTTGGCAGCTTAATTCATTGTCACTCAAGTGTTGAGCGCTTGAAATCCATATAAAAGGCAAGGAAGAGATTGTGGATTCAGATGAGCCTTTGTTGAAAAAGCCAAAACATTCCTTAGGCTGATTGTAGAATACATGTGCTATAGAACACTTACCACTTCTATTGCAATACATTTTGGTAGTGCATGCAGAGAATGAGCTTAAAGGATATAGCTTCATCATGGTTCTTATTTTGTTTTGTAGGTTTTCAGTTGGTGCTTTTGAGAATCCCTTTTTTTTTCAGCTGTGGGAATGATGGAGAGTCTGCTTCGGTCGTCTTTGTCAATTTTCCTATATTTGAGAGTTTCTCCAAAGTCAGTTTAGCTGAAAACTTACGGCTTGGAAGCCAGAAATATAAGAGGCGTATGTATCTCTATGACCAATTTTTGTACAGTCATTTGCATCTGTTATTGGTGCTTATCTTGGTGCTAATAGCTAATAGGTCCTGGTTGATTCCATTTCTCGATATTAAGCCTTGAAATACGAATGGACTTGTCTTTGATATGATTGGTGATCTTTTTTCATTTCTGTTGAATAGTATACTGGTTGAACTGTTGATGTCTGAATGTGCTACGCTTAAGTAGGGCTGCATATGTACTATTAAAAAGTATATTTGTATATTAGTTGGTTAGTATGGGATGTGGAGGTACATTTTCATCATTAGAGGTTATCGTGGTTCCGTTCTATATCAGAACTAAAAGTAAAACCATGTATATTGGTTCAATAATAATTAGACCAAAACTGTCCCAAAAAATCAATTTGCTCTGGCTAGTTTCCAGTCTCCAGTGGAAATGAATCGATTCAGAAACCTTCACAAATGCAACATTTATTAAAACTTGCAAACTTTTGCTTATATATTATCCAAATTCAGCTAATATTTCAGCTTATAATTGGTTTGTTGCAAAACACTAACCAAATAAATAGGATATCCTTGTGTGGAGTAACTTAAATTGGTAACCAACTTCTTCATCATTTATGTACATGAGCCTATAAATTATTATCTTTGGTGATGAGTTTATATGCTTGGAATATTTGTGCTAAAGATAAGATTATATCCCATTGAGTTGATCTAATGCTTCCGATCATTAAAGCCAAGACCATTAAGACATATATATGATATTGAATTCCCAATACAAATATGTTATGTGATCACATAGTTTGAATTAGTGATTCAAGGATGGTTGGAATGCGAAGATGAAATATGTGAGGGTGTTAACTGTTGAGCTTTTATTTTTCTAGAATACGGATATTAGTTCACTAAGGGACAGCATAATAATTAGTAGGTCAAGGACATGAGGATAAAATTATATTGCTTCAATCTAGTTGGTTCTTGGTCAAGGTTGATTGAACTTAACCAAATGTTGAAGGCTGACTTTCCAGAAGAAAAGGAAGCCTTCACATTAATTCATCACTAAATTGCAAGTCCATAATCAGGACTCTTCTTCCCCTATACACTTTACTATAGTTAACCTGCAATACGTGATCACGTATTGAACAACATAATATGTAAATGCTAATGTATTTGTACGCATTCCTATGTTTGACAATGACATTTACTATTGTTACAAATGGAATGTGTATCTTGCATTCTAGTTTTCAATATTGTTGCTATTAACATTATAACTCAAAACATTTTTGTTATGGTTCACGTCTAAGGAGTGTTTGGGGGGTGAGAATGGCAAATGGTTACTTTGGATGCTGTTTCAACCCAATTACTTGCATAGTAACAAAACTTTCAGCTTGTGCCAACAGAAGCCTACACTTCTAGTTTGTTGATCCCTATCGATATGAAGACTGGTATTGTAGTTGTGCAACTTGCGTCGATCTGGCACTTTTAGTTTGGGACTTTTATCTGGGAACATATTCTTCATTGTACTGATTTATTTGCAGGGTGATGTTTATGAGATGCAACGTTTTGGTGACTATTGCAGAAACAGACATAGCTAATGATTAAGGATTTGGAAATAGTGAAAAGGGACAAAAACAACTCAAGAATGAGCATGGATTAATCTGAAGGATACACACTTGAGTGGTTACTCTCTTGTTTTGGACAGTTGCAGTGGCGACCATCAGATCAGGGATCTGTCCTTCGATTTCATAAACAAAGGATGCAAACCCCAATACCCTGGTTCGCAATGAAATTTGAAATGGTAATAATATTTTTGTACTTGCTCAAGTTCTTACCAAATCAGATCCCCACGAGCTACAGGAGGGAGGGCTCTGAACTTGTCATTTCTTATTTGTAGTTCAAATATTTGTTGGTTTTTAGCGAATTACTAGCTGCTATGATATTCCAAAGCTCTTGTTACTTGTATGATATGTACTTATTTATAATTTTAATTTTTTTGTGGATCAGATTTGCATGTGATGAGTTTTACTTGACTCAATGGTTGTGACAATTTATTTTGTACTCTCTGAGATTTTGTTGTTTGAATAGACATCATTAATACTGCTGCGAATTCCATATTTGTTTCTAGTTTTGTTTTACCTAAGAATGACTTATTTTAATATTTATAGAGTTAGGGCTCATTTGGTAGGGTTTTGAAAAGTCAAAAGCTACTTTAGAGATTGCAAAAGAAGCACAAGCTCGTTGTCCACTTGTAATAAATGAAGAGAACATACTTGTAAAAAACAGGGTACTTGTAAAAACAGGGAATGATTTAGTCATTAGCATTTCAAGGTATCTATCAACAATACTGATTTATGAAAGCTAATTAATTCAAATTAAAACGTACACAAGTTACAGGGAAAATTCTCTTGACCAACAACTGATGTGACTTGGTATCAACCAGGGTCAATAGGTACTGCATACATTACAAACCTGAAGAAAATAGAAATACTCTTAATGTATAACTTAACAAATTAGAAATACTCTAATGTTTCAAGAAATTTAGGGTCGAAAACCACTGGATCAATTGAGAAATCCAAGTCTTGGAATGTGGAGTTAGCAACAGATGTTGAATCCGAAATCATCTCAGTGAAATCTGATTCTGAAGTTTGCAAATTGTGAATCTCGGAATTGTTCATCCTTGAGAAGTATGACTCGGACGTCGCTGAAGATAAAAATGGAAACGAATAACTTGCTGAGAAATTGCTTTCTTTAACAGGCTCTGAAAAGAATTCAGAGGAAGAGAAAATTTCTTTCTTCGTGTCCAAATCTTGTTTTTCATTTTTAAGAATGATCATTTCTTGATGAACTTCATGTCTTCGGATTTCTCTTTTTTCTTCTCCTCCTTTCTTCTGTTTTAGCCTTTCTTGAATACAACCGTGTCTTCCTGTATAAGTGACCTTGAAAAGCAAAGTGTCTTCATCTCTTCTCTGAACATGTTTTGTTGCTAAACATCCTTGTGTATTTCGATGGGTACATCTGTAATAAGCCCTGTATGTGATTGCAAAAAAAAAAAAGAAAAAAAATCTACATAAGACACAAAAAAGCATTTTTTTTGCTGTCAAAACAACGAAATCAGAGAGGCCAAAGAGCAGCAACTTGATAAGTCCTAGTACAATGTTTTAGGCGTACGTTATATAATAATTGAGATGTAAGAAGACAGACATGTTAGAATTGGCACTAGGCCGCATTAATATTGTAATGTTACCGAATATTCCTCGCAATTTCCTTAACTCGGTGAAAAACGGGACATGTCCAAACAAATTTCATCAAATGACCCACAAAACATCAAGTAGATAAGTTCCAGTACAATGTTTTTAATATTCCATTGTACATTTAATTGAGATGTCCAAAACAGACTTCACCAGGTTTGAAGTCCCATTAAACTATCTATTTCTTGAATCTTGCTCGATCGCTTGATAAGATACACACATTACAATACTAACTAGTCTTAAGGGACAAAAAGATGTTAACATTTTGCTTATCATATCTGATACTGCGTACCAAACTTTTATCTTTTATGTATTTTGCCTGAGTTCCTGGGGTGAAAAGTTAAAAAGAGTAATATTAACATGAAATGAAGACTACCTCACCTTGGAAATTTAGCCCCAAGAATAACTTTTTGCCCATATTTTCTCCAATTATATCCATCATCAAAAGGGTCTTCTAGCCTTGTTCCACTGCCAACCCTCACTTGCTCACTCCATTTTGCTAATGTCTTTCTGTAAATCGAACCAGAAAAAACACTTTAATATACTTTGAAATGGATTAGATACTATGAAGAAAATGACGAAAACGGCCTAAAATGACCTTTTCTTGATGACATGATTTTTCGAATCAATAAGATCTGAACCTTCACTACTTCCTGGACTAGCTGATCCCAACAAGCCATTAATTTGTGAAGGATTTTCAAGTAAAGCCTTGCAGTTGAGCAATGACAGTGCATTATCATATGATGAAAGTATTTTCTCCACCAAATATCCACACGCCTCGCGCGATTTTGCAGGCTGAAGTTGGTTTTTCAGTTCAGTTGCAAGGTCTCTACCTTGTGTTAGCTCACTGACGACAATCTTTCTGTCCCAAGAACCTACTTTTCCCATTGGAAAAATCTTAAGAAAATTTGCAGTTGATCAAGAAAAGCTTAACCTTGGATCATTTGATAAAAGAAACATGAATCAGCTCAAATATGTTGTGAGACTGATCAAGAAACAGAAAAGCTATATGGTTTTCTAAGGGTAAAATGTAATCCGTTAAATCAAAACGCTGCAAAACTGCAGACGATAAAGAAGATGGAATAGGAAGTAAGGAAGGGAAATAGTGGAACTTTTGTGACTTAGAAAAAATGTGATGCTTAGAGATGAAGTTGTGAGGAGAGAGCCCCATATAAAGCAGAAAGTCTTTGCAAAGTGGATTTTATTTTATTTTTTTAATGGGAGAAGGAAATTGAATTTTTTTTTTT
>CAIGRP010120050.1:0-11455 GCA_903798385.1 Fraxinus cuspidata
GTGGCTAATTACTCATGGTTATGTCACAAAAGACATGATCATTTGATCTTCCAAGGGCTGAAATTGTTATAGCAGAAAAACATGGTGCAGGAGCTTCCAAAAATTGAAGAAAAATCTAAAATTTGTGAGGGATGTGCACTTGGAAAGCATCACTAGCATCCGTTTCCAAAAGGAGTAGCTTGGAGGGCAAAAAGGCCACTTAAATTGGTACATTTATTTGTGGACTGATGCATACACCATCTCATTCTCGAAATAGGTACTTCATTCTCTTCTCTTTATAAGTGATTTCACAAGAATGACTTGGTTTTATTTCATGAGACAAAAGTATGAAGTTTTTAAAATCTTTAAAAAATTTAAGATTTTTGTTGAGAAACAAAGTTGCAATTTCATAAAATATTTGAGAACTCACAATTGTAAGGAGTATACTTCATATGAATTTGATAATTTTTGTCAAGATGAAGGTGTTGAAAGGCAGTTAACAGTTGAGTATACTCCACAACAAAATGGGGCATCGGAGAGGAAAAATCAAACCATAATGGGGATGGAAGCGGCTATGTTATATGATGGAAAGCTTCCAAAAGTTTTCTGGGCTGAAGCGGTATATACAGCAGTTTATTTGATCAATAGGTGTCCAACAAAGGCTGTGTGGAACACCAATAGAAGATTAGAATGGGAGAAAATCATTGATGAAGCATTTGAAAGTGTTTGGATGCATTTGTTATTCTCAAGTACCAAAAGAGAAGCAACACAAGCTTGATGAGGCAAGTCAAAAGTGTATTTTCATTGGCTATAGCTCACAATCTAAGGGCTATAAATTATAAACCTTGAAAACTAAGAAATAGATTGTTAGCCATGATGTGTTGTTTGATGAGAATGCTACATGGAATTGGTAAATGAAGAAGTTGAAAGAAATGTTGCTGTCCCAATTACTTTACCTCAAAATTCAGCCGATGATAATGAGGAAAATGTAGAAAATGCAAGTCAACCAAGCTCATTACCATCATCACCAAGCAACTCATCAGGTTCCTCTAGCTCTAATTCATCATCACCAAACTCAACTCCAAACAAATGTGGATTTGAATGATGTTTGTGCAAGATCTAACTTTTGTATGGTTCAACCCGAAAAATTTGAAGCCATGGAGGAGGAGTGTTGAAAAAAAAAACAATGGAGGAAGAGATAGTAGTGATTGAGAAAAACAAAACTTGGGGGCTAATTGAATGGCCAAAAATGAAAGATGTAATAGGAGTAAAATAGGTCCACAAGGTGAAACATAATATGGATGGATCATTCAAGAGAAATAAAACAAGATTAGCTGTGAAAGTTTATCCACAACAGCCCGAGATTGATTATGATGAAATGATTGCATCGGTTGCTCGCCTAGGCACCATAAGAGAACTCATAGCTCTTGTAGCCCAAAAATGTTGGTTATTGTACCAACTTGTTGTTAAATTAGTATTTTTAATTGGAGAACTAAAAGAAGAGATGTATGTTAAATAACCTCAAGCTTTTGTTGCAAAAGGAGAAGAAAGCAAAGTGTATAATCTAAAAAAGGCTTTGTACGGACACAAACAAGTACCGAGGCATGGTACAGTCGAATTGATGGCTATTTTCAGCAACATTGAGGTAACACCACAGGTGATTGGAAACATTGAGGTAACACCACAGGTGATTGGGAACATAATGTGTTACACACAATAAAGAGAACTAGAATAATGATATTACTAATTAATTAATTAATAAGTGTTGGACACTTGTAGAATTAATTAATTGTGCTGCTTACTAATGACCCTAAGGTAATGAATTGGATTAATTGATAGATTAATTCAACATTGTACCAGTTCAAGTTTAATGGACGGGCAAGCCCACTTGATCTTCTTTTAATAAGCTGTTAGAATTTGAGAAATTATAACATACGCTCATAATCTTGCTAATACAAAAAAAAAAAAAATGAAAATATATTCTTTGCAGAATTAAATAAACGTATAATTCTTATCACGATTTTTATGTGAACCCAAAGAAGATCCTTGGTGGTAATTCTTTACATTCGGCTTTACATGATTAAGTAAATTCCCTACATCCTCCTCTTCCAATGGGGAGGACAGCCCTTCAAATCTTGATTCTTTCCACTGCAGTTTGATCCCTGTGATTAGTTCAAGTGAAAATAAGTGGAATGGAAGTTAACAAATATGTGAGGCAGTAGTGATTTCAAGTGTGCTTTTCTTTTTATGTGTACACGTTTTTTCAAGTAGTGTCGTTGATATTTTCTTCAAGGTAAAATATCCATCTTCAAACTTGTTTTGAAGTTCAGGTGTATGACTTTGACTTTAAGATTACATCTATTTGCCTTATTTACTCTTTTACTTAAATTTTATTTGTCAAATGAATTGGAGTTGGATATAGTTGCATTGGTAATAATGTACATAGTTTGTGCGTATTTTGTGCATGATTTAATTATAACTAGTTTGTGCACATTTGACTCATTATGTGCTTCGCTTAATCTGTTTACAGTTAAATGTAAATTAGAGAAGATGCTAGATGAAACTATAAAAATATGAAAATCAAAATAAAAGAAAGACTGTACAAGTTATTCACATTATTAGATAAAAAAGTAATTGCATACATGTAAAATCGTTTAGTGTTAATGATTACTTTATTTTATAATGTTGTTTCCTTTACGATCTTCTGTGTCTTAAATATGATTGACATTCGATTTTTAAAGAACTTCATTTGTCTCAATTGTCTAGATGAAGTTGCCTGAAAAGCAACATATATAGAGGCTCACTAAAATATTTCTACACCTACTGCAGAACTGACTTGAGACAACTAAAGTTTTTGAAGTAAAGGAGTGAGTTGTATAATTTAACCAAATTTACATATTAGAATCTGGAAAATATATAATAAGCATTTAATGGAATTAAATTTGAGCACGTCGCATCACTTAAATTGGGGATTTTAATTAAATTTAGAGTGAAAAAAAATAAAAATTAAATGAGACCCAAATCACATGTCATCATTTAATGGATGGTACAGTTAAACGTATAAGACCATCCTACTAATGTCGTTTTGGTAGCCATGGGTAAAATTAGTAACGAAATACTCTCTGTTTTATTTATATATGCTCACTTTTCTTATTTTCTTGTACTAAATTATAGTCTTTTTTTTATTGAGAATGTATTTATTTTGTTCATTTACTAATATACCCTTATTTAATATGTCTAATTATAACCAATTTTTCCACTTAATATTAAAATTATACAAATTTTAATCTACCCACTCCTTGGAATCATCCAAATACGTACACACACTTCTAAGAGGGAGTAGAGTATAAGTGGTTCATAATATTACCCACCATTATTTTTGAATACTACTACTAGTTGATAATTAAATAAGGATAAATTAGGAAAATTCTTTACAAAAATTGCTTTTTTCAATAACATTAAGAGCCAGTTTGTTTCCCATTTTATAGTGAGAATGCATTTTAAAATAGTAAATTGATAGATAATGTATGATTAAAAAAAAATAGATTTACGTATAATATTATTGTATTAAAAAATGTATGGCTAAAAAGAAGTTTGAGAAAAATGTATTTTGAAAATAATGGGAATCAAACAAGTGTTAAATAAACTTTCTTAGTCCCTATGAAAAAACAAAATCAACCTATATATATAGGACGAAGGAAGTAAAGAATAAATGGGATCCAATTCACACGTCATCATTTTCATGGGTGGTACACGTAGAGATCACGTACATGACCATCCTATTATTCAAGTTGTTCGGATGCATAGGTGAAATTAATCCATCTTCTTATGCAGTGATATTTTTTGTGGGTGGTCAGCCTCAGAGAAGTCCTGGCTTTCACATATGGCGGAAAAAGTACCCAAAAACCACTTTTTTTTCTAATTTTACCAGTGATAAAAAATAATGAATGTTGTTTTATGTATTTTGTACCTCTGCAAACAATGATTTATTATAATTTTAAATCTGTCCTGATGGAAATTGGAGGAGTTTTGCTCATTGAAATATCTGTTTTGATTTGTTAAGATCAATGGTTTTTAAGATTACTTCATACCTTTGTTTTTTAATAATGTTGTTAGGTTTTTAATGTAATTGACAAATCTGTGAACAAAAAGGACTAGATTTAATGTGTTGCAAAAGTTAAGGAGTAAGTTGCAAATACTGTAAATTGAGTTCTATTAGGTCTAGGGTTCGAGAATAGAAAGAAAGAAAAAACGGCGCCGCAATTTCACTCGAGTAACAGTGTTTTCCAAAAAATTTTAATTTCCGTTTTTTAAGGCTTTCCGACCCATTCAATCCTAAGCCTAGACTATAAATACTAGCAAGCCTCTGAACGGTTTTTCTTAAGGTTGATCATTGAGAAAACACTTACTGCTTCATATCCTCTTTGTTAAACAAGCTTTTAACTTTCATATTTTGATTTGTTCTTGGCATTGAAAACATCAAACCTATAATCCAAATACCAAACTAATACTTTCTATATATTTGTCAAGGAAAGGTGACTGGAGTTCCAGTTGTTGGAGAACGCGGAGTTCTTCGTTGATCCATAAAAGATAGACAAATTCATAAAGTCGGGAGTTGGTGCAAGAGCACGCAATCCAGGAAGACTTTGAAAATTGCAGCTGGGAGTTGGTGCAGGAGCACGCAATCCAGGATGTCTGTGGGAATTGCAGTCAGGAGGTTACAAAGTACCAGTGGTAGTCATGTCTAGCGGACTGTAAGTTCATAATTTGTTTATAGTGTATTGTTGACTAGCAAATTGCTCGGAGTTTTTACCCAATTGGGGTTTTGCCGTGATCATTATGGTTGTTTATTTATTGCTTTCATATAATTGTGACAATTAGGAAAATTGACTTCATTGATTAACCATTTAGAGATAATTAATAGTGACTTGTTGCTAGTTAATTATTAATTTTTTTATTTCCGCATAATCACCAATTCACCCCTTCTTGGTGTAATTTGGGTCAAACCTCGTAATTTCAATTGGTACCAGAACCACATTTCGATACCTGACCCATAAATTAATATAGATGAGTCAGTTTCTATCTGTACCTCCATTTTTTGACGGAAGCAACTATGCTTATTGAAAAGTTCGAATGAGAGTGTTCCGTAAAGAACTAGATGAGCGCATTTGGATCAGTGTACGAAACGGTTGGACTGCACCGTCATCCGTTATTGCTGGTGTTGTTATACCCACTGACATTTCTCTTTGGACTAAAGATCAAGTAGTTGATTGCAGCTGGAATAGTAAAGGGGTTCATGCTCTATTTATGGCTGTGTTTGTAGAGGAGTTTAGGAGAGTGTCGATGTGTGAAACTGTTAAATAAGTTTGAGATATCTTAGAGAGCACACATGAGGGTACCAAAGCTCTTAAGAACTCCAGATTGTAAATGTTAACCTCTAGGTCTGAAGAAATTAAAATGAAGAACGATGAATCGTTTGATGAAGTCTATGCGAAGCTTAATGATATAGTAAACTCGAGTTTCAACCTAGGTGAGAAGATCCCCAAGTCTAAGATAGTTCGAAAAGTCCTTAGATCCCTACCTGAAAGGTTTAGACCTAAGATCACTGCTATCAAATAAAGTAAGGATTTAGATGAAGTTAAGATAGAGGAACTCATAGGATCTCTTCAAATGAACTCACCATTTCTCAACGAAAGAAGGTTAAATCCATAGCCATGAACCCCATTAGGAAAAAAAGTGAATCTACAGACACTAAGACCCTTAGAGATGACGAAATAGCTTATTTTGTGAAGAAATTCTAGAAGGATAAGCGTGAGAAGAATAACCCTAGGAATTCTAGGAAGAAGACCCAATCAGTTAGATGCCAGAGTGTTAGGGTTTTGGTCATTATAGAAATGAATGTCCTAATTTGAAGAAGAATTTGAATAAAGGAAGAGGTAAGGCATTAGCAGTGACTTTGAGTGATAATTTATCAGATTCGAGTGTTCAGAGTGATACCTCTAGCGGTGAGGATGAACAAAATTTAATGGCTTTCACGTCTATAGCTAAGATTAAATCTAATAAGGATAGCGAAACTGTGGAGAATGACGAACAAAGTGAGAATTTTGAGGATGACTCTGCGGATGAGACTGATATTCATGAATCTTATCGACAGTTGTTTGAGGAGAGTCTTAAAATAAAAAAGGTCGATAAAGTTGTACTAAAAAAGTTAATGAACTTGAGAGAGAGAGAGAGACAAACTCTTAGGTGACCTTCAGGATTCTACCAAAAATTTGGGTGAGTTGAAACTTGTTAATGAGAATCTGGAAGCTAAAGTTGAATCCTTAACAAGTGATCTAGAAAATCTAATACTTAACTTCATTCCTTCATAAGTGGTACTTAGAAACTCGATAGTCTGTTAAGGATGAACATGCCTACTGGAAATAAGTACGGTTTAGGATACGTTCAAAATGGTAATACTACTACTAGTACTTCCAAGACCTTGTTCATCCAAGCCACCAACAAATCAAGACCTACTAGATAACATATGATCAATCGTCTTATAAATCGGCAACAACATCCGAGTAGGTTTGAGCCTAGGTTCATTCCCATCTAACACCATTATGGTGCATTGGGACACACAAGACCTAAGTGTCATAAGCTCGTGATATATCTCGAGCAAGGTTGACTTCTTCGCTAATCAGGTTAGCCACTTAACTGAGATGATGACTTAGTTAACTAGAATCACCTCAACTTCTAAAAAATGGGTTAAAAAAATTGATCTTCCTAGGTGTAATGATAAGTTGAATTGCTATGTTGCCCACATTGCATTTAAAGCTCAAAATAACTCTATATGGTATCTTGATAATGCATGTTCTAGACATATTTGTGGTATTAAAGCCTTGTTCTCTATGCTCAATGATTGGAATGACGGTATAGTTACTTTTAGAGATGAAGCTACCGCACCAATTCTATGTAAAGGTACTGTTAATATATATCTGGATTACCTGTTCTCAGAGGTGCTTTATGTGAAGGGTTTAAAGTCAAATTTGTTAAGCATTAGTCAACTATGTGACACTGATTTTGAGAATATGTTTGTCTAGAAAAGGTGTATGTGTAGGATTCTACTGGTAAAGTTGTTCTTGAAAGTGTAAGAACTTCTGACAATTGTTATGGAGTTCTTCTTAATTCCAACTGTGTGTAGCAGTGCCAAGATTGATGTGATAGAATTGTGGCATCAAGCCTTGGTTATATGAACTCTAAGAGTTTATCTAAACTTGCTAAGAAGGAACTTGTTAATGGTTTACCTAAGCTTGAAAATAATGAAACCACTTTGTGTGGACCGTGTCAACAAGGTAAACATATTAGAGTAAATCATAAACAAACTTCTAAAATCTTGACAAACAAGCCGCTAGAATTACTGCATATTGACTTAATGGGACCATCTAAGACGGAGAGTTTTGGTGGTAAGCGATATATTTTGGTTGTAGTAGATGATTTCTCTCGATACACATGGATTGAGTTGTTGAGAGAAAAAAATTGAGGTATTCAGTCTTGTCATATTTTTGTGCTAAAGGCTTAGAAATGAGAATGATTTCACAATATCTAGAATTCGGAGTGATCATGGAAAAGAGCTTGAAGCAATACAGCATAAGTTTTCCTCACTGTTCACTCCACAACAAAGTGGAGCTGTTGAAAGAAAAAATCGTGTGCTTCAAAAATGGCTAGAGCGATGCTTCATGGTAAGGGACTAGCTATGCATTTCTAAGCTGAAGCCATCAATACTGCTTATCACATAGTGAACATAGTTTACCTTAGACCTAAAACTGATAAAACATTGTATGAGATCTGGAATGGTGAAAGACCTACTGTCAAGTACTTTCGTGTGTTTAACACCAAGTGCTATATTTTAAGAGATAGAGAGAAATTGGGTAAGTTTGACTCCAAGAGTGATGAGGGAATTTTTCTAGGATAATCTAGAAATAGTCGAGCTTATCGAGTATACGATTCTCGTACACGGGTTGTGATGGAATCCATCAATGTAATGGTTGATGATGCTGGCAATGAGGGAGAGATTGGAAGAGACTGGGAAGAGTTAGATCACTTGAGTGTAGATCCCGTCACGATAACTGAACCTAAAGAAACTTCAATTCCCGATTCTTTACACACTTCTAAAAGCCTAGAAACCTCCAATGAGAAGTCCCCACATGATGATAGAACTAAACCTCCTAAGGAACCTTCGTCTAGAGTTAAGTCTAATTATCCTACGGTAAATATTATTGGGGATTTAGATGAAGAGATGAGGTTTCGTAAGAGGGTTTTAAACAACCTGCCATTTGATAGTTATGCATCTCAAATTGAGCCTAAGAAAGTCGAAGATGCCTTAGTGATGAATGTGGGGTAAATGAGCATGATGAGCTAAATCAGTTTGTGAGAAACAATGTATGACATGATACCAATGTTATAGGTACTAAGGGGATATTTAAAAATAAAATTGATGATCAAGGTAACATAACTCGAAACAAGGCTAGGTTATTTGCCTAAGGAAATACTCAGGTTGAAGGAGTGGACTTTGATGAAATCTTTGCCTTGGTAGCTTAACTTGAATCCATTAAAATTCTTCTGGTTGTTGCCTGCAGTTTAGGATTCATATTATGTCAAATGGATTTCAAGAGTGCTTTATTGAATATAATACTTCAGGAAGAAGCATATGTTGAACAATCTAAAGGATTTATTGATCCTATGTTTCCGCATTGTGTTTATAAATTGAACAAAGCCTTATATGGTCTTAAACAAGCTCCTAGAACTCGATATGATAGACTAAATGCATATCTCGTGGAACATAATTTTTCTAGAGGTGGTGTAGATAAAACTTTATTCATTAGACATATAGAGGAAACCATCATCAAAGCTCAAATTTACGTCCATGACATCAGTTTTGGTTATCCTATAGATTCTCTTGCTCATGAATTATTGATAGTTATGCATCTCAAATTGAACCTAAGAAAGTCGAAGATGCCTTAGTGATGAATGTGGGGTAAATGAGCATGATGAGCTAAATCAATTTGTGAGAAACAATGTATGACATGATACCAATGTTATAGGTACTAAGGGGATATTTAAAAATAAAATTGATGATCAAGGTAACGTAACTCGAAACAAGGCTAGGTTATTTGCCTAAGGATATACTCAGGTTGAAGGAGTGGACTTTGATGAAATCTTTGCCTTGGTAGCTTAACTTGAATCCATTAGAATTCTTCTGGTTGTTGCCTGCAGTTTAGGATTCATATTATATCAAATGGATTTCAAGAGTGCTTTATTGAATATAATACTTCAGGAAGAAGCATATGTTGAACAATCTAAAGGATTTATTGATCCTATGCTTCCGCATTGTGTTTATAAATTGAACAAAGCCTTATATGGCCTTAAACAAACTCCTAAAGCTTGGTATGATAGACTAANAATTGAACAAAGCCTTATATGGTCTTAACCAAGCTCCTAGAACTCGATATGATAGACTAAATGCATATCTCGTGGAACATAATTTTTCTAGAGGTGGTGTAGATAAAACTTTATTCATTAGACATATAGAGGAAACCATCATCAAAGCTCAAATTTACGTCCATGACATCAGTTTTGGTTATCCTATAGATTCTCTTGCTCATGAATTTGTTGAATGCATGAAGCAAGAATTTGAGATGAGCATGATTGGAGAAGTAAATTACTTTCATAGTCTCCAAGTTAAACAAGCTGATGATAGATTGTTTATATCTCAATTGAAGTACGCTAAAGACCTTGTCAAACTTTTTGGACTAGACAGCAAGAAACACACTATAACTCCCATGAGTACTAGTGTCAAGTTAGGTCATGATCTTGCAGGTAAGAGTGTTGATCAGACACTGTATAGGAATATGATAGGTTTTTTACTTTATCTAACTGGAAGTAGACCTGACGTATCATTAGATATATCAATGGAACCTTAGATTATGGAATCATGTACTCTCAGGACTCTAGTCTTGACCTTGTTGGCTATTCCGATGCCGATTGAGCTGGAAATACTGATAATAGAAAAATACATTTGGAGGATTTTTTATGTTGGTGCTAATCTTGTAGGTTGGATGAGTAAGAAATAAAATTCTATCTCATTATCTACGGCAAAGGCCAAATATATAGATGCAGGACCAAAAATATATAGTGCTATTAATATTTCAACACTCTCAAACCAAACATATTGATTTACGACATTATTTTATTCGAGAGGTTGTATAAACCCATGTTGCAACTCTTGAGCACGTCTCTATAGAAAATCAATTAGCTGACCTATTTACCAAACCATTAAATGGTCTGAGATTTGAATCTCTTAGGACTACTATTGGTGTTTGTGTACCTTTAAAGTGAGGTTCTTTAGTTCATGCTTGTGCCTTAGTATTTCGTGTACCTTCAAAGTGAGGTTCATTGGTGCATGCTCGTGCTTTAGCATTGTATGACATTGATTTATGCATGCATCATATTTGTTTATTTATTTTCTAGATAGAAATTTCATGCGTGCGTTGTGCATTCATCCTTTAAAGTAAAAAAAACAAAAAATTGAAAAGTTGAAAAATAAAAATTCAAGACTTAGTTTTATAGCATAATATACAATATATGTGAATTTTTTAGTTGTGATCAAGCATGAGTTTAATTGATGAGCTCAAATATAGTTTCCATTGTTGACAAAGGTTATTTATGGAGTACCTAATATAGCTGTCTTCATATACTATATGCACTGCACAAACTATGATATTGTTAGTGGGACTCTACCACGTGTATGTGATTTGGGATGGCAATCACATCTTAGTAAGGTGACTTTGAATATGAATTGACCATGTTATTAGACCTAAACTCAAGTTTATCCCATGTAATAAAAAGCTTAATATCTTATGTTCTTCTTAGGAGCCTATTTGACTCGAGCAATTAAGCTTGCGAGGTTTTTCATAACCTAGTGTCTATGGTCAACCAACTTGAGTTAACCGGCCTCAAGCTCGCTATAGGGGTCATTTTAGTCATTCAATGAAGCTGAGCATGCACTTAAGATGTGAAAAATAATAATAAGCTCACAATATTGAAAGTTGTGAAAATAAATTATGCTCAAAGTCAGGGAGAGAAAAGAAAATTTCCATATAAAATGAGCTTTTTTGTATAGGTTCTAATGTACTTTAAATGTTTGACTTTCATAAGTATAAGAATACACTTATTAGCAGTGATGTTTAGCATGTCCTTTCTCACAAAAATAAGGTTTGGAATGCTAATTCCAAAGGATTAGTGACACTTTACACATATGGATCACTTCTATAATTTACTCCATATTAACTTAAGTTATGTATATGGAAAGAGTTACTGTTCATTGCTTATACTTATACATGCTAGCAAATGTATTTTTTGGAATATTGTATGTTTATTATCGGTCCTATGTCATTTGTGACAAAAAGAGGAGTAGTATATACTAGATATTTTGACA
>CAIGRP010120055.1:0-12883 GCA_903798385.1 Fraxinus cuspidata
AATTGGACTTAAAGTTAACCCATTTTCAACACCATCAATTTTAGACTTGTTTCTATTATCACTAAAACTTTTAGGACAATTTTTGATAAAATGACCTTCCTCTTGACAGTAAAAACACTTTTTACTTTTAATCTTCATATTATCTTTTGATTTCCTTTCTTCTTGTGTCCTAATTTCTTATTAAAGTTACTATTTTTGGGATTAAACTTAGACTTCACCATCAGATTCATATCACTAACAGACTCTTTCCTTTCAGATTTCAACTCTATCTCCTTAGTTCTTAAGGCATTAATGATCACATCAGAAGATAGAGTTTCCCTACCATATTCAATTGCATTTTTAACATCTTTATATTTATCTCAAATTGAATTTTAAAAAAACCACAGCCGTTGTCCACTTGAGAGTTTCTCATCACAGATTATCACCAATTGAATTTAGTAAAACCACGGCCAACTGTCCACTTGAGAGTTTCTCATCACAGTTGGCTAGGTTACCACGGGATAATCCATTGAATCTATCAATGTTAGTTTCCAGGTCAAGAGATGGGTCTAGTTTAAAACCAAAAAACTATTTCCAAAGATAAACCTTGTTATGCATGGTTTTATTCAAATAAGTGATTTCTCATTTTTTCCACAATTCAGCAGCAGTTTTTGTTTCTCCAACTTTTCTAATCACATTGTCAAACAAATGTAAAAATATAGAATTCCATGCAATTTCATCTTCAGTTACTTTACTTGATTCAAGATCAATTTGACATGACTCATCAATGGCTTTTGCACATTTTTTTTGAAGTAAAAGAGCTTTCATTTTCAGGTGCCAGATACTAAAGTGTCTTTTACCATTAAAAACTTCCAGTTCAAATTTTGAAGAAGACATAATAAAATTTGAATGAAAGGTTAATGTATGCAGATCAGGCAGAGCACACCAAAGGTATATACAACAAGTAATAATCCAGATATCAACACTCAATAGACAAAACTAAATTATATAGAGACTGCAGAGTTATATATACAATGTTCAGAACTTCACAGAGTTAATTCCTAACAAGACAATCACAAAACACTTCTTAAAACACAAGAACTAGTACAAATTATCATAGTTTGCAATATACAAAATTAAAGAACACATGCAGAAGTTCTATATCAAGGTCCTTGACTCGAAATCAAGGCAACCCTCAGATTCCAGACAACTCTTAGGGCTTCTGGACAAAAGGAATTACTAAGAAAAGTCTCAAACCCAAGTTTTAAAAAAAACGTTTTGCAAGAAGACTTTAAAGTATAAGCAACAAATTTGTACAATAAATGTGAAACCGAAACGAACTCATCAAATCCCTTTATTAGGGTTTTAGAAAATAAAAAAACACACTGAATGATGAGTCAAACTTTAAGATCTGCACAGATTGAAGCCAAGAACCACCGTATGAACGCTCTGTTACCACTGTAACGATGAAGTTCAGATTTATCTGCCACTTTCAATCAACAAAACAAAATATAAAATGCAAAAATCAACATAAATAAGAAGTAAAGAACACGATATTTTCGCCCTAAGGCAAGAGGTTCAAAATCGGAGTTCCTAATCCCCTTTTAAGCTTTCGTCAATCGAAAGAAATCACTATATTAATCGGAACCAAAAACTGTTCAGAATACACTAGGCACTCAGATGAAATCATCCAAAATTACATCAAAAGGAATAGCCCTCAAACTGATCGAAAAATAGGATCCACTCAAGGAAACCACAATAGCCTTTTACAAATCAATCAAGATCTATACAAAGAACTACACAAATTATAGATCTAAAATAAGGCTTCCAATTTTCAGAGTGCATAAGAGAGAAGGCGAGGAGTGCAGAGAGAATATAGAGAGTTCGAGAGAATGAGAATGAATCAGTACACATCAAACTCAAACCCTAAGTATATAAGAAGTCTCCATAAGGTCTCCATCCAACGGTCATTGGGGCGACACTTGGCGACATCTCATCCATCCAGCCATTAGTAAAAAATGCATCGGGTAAACACGATTTAAAAAATGATGAAACAGAAGCCACCAAATGATCCAAGTAACAATGGTCCAGCCCAACAAGAAATAATCCAGCTAGCAAATCAACCAACCAACAGAACTGCCCAACACAACAATAAAATCAGATTTGAACAGCCTCATCATTGTGCCATTTCTCCACAGAGTTTACAGTAGAACTGGAGAGCGTAGGAGGACGTTTATGAGAAGATTAAAGATTCAAAATGTATGACGTGAATGTGCAAAACGATGGGAGTTATTGGTTTTGAATGGGAAGTTAAGGATGTAAAGCAGTTTTGTTCAGTTGGAATTCTTTGAGCATATATAGCTTCAGTATGATCAAGGAAAATGGAAATGAAAGTGTTTAGCTAACAGCCTCGTTTTAATGGTGGAAACTTCAGTATATTAATGTTCTGAAAATGGTACTTAAAACGTCTTGGTTGTTGTCTTTGGTATCTGAGAGCTAAAGATAAGGAAGTTGTCAGGTATTACATGCTAACCATTTTGTTTCTTCATTTAAGTACTGATGTATGTATTGTTCTTGTTGTTGCTTTGGCATTTGGCTTGTAGATTGTATATTTAGAACTGACTATGACTGCTACTTCATGCATAATGATGTTTGATAGAATTCATAGAATATTTACCACTGTCAAATGCAATTCTCTTTTTTGAATGACAACTCATGTATTCTACAATAGTATTAGAATCAATTTCTCCAAAGTAACTCTAGGCGGGCTTTTAGTCAACTTAAATAATCCCATATTGTGTTGGTGACTCGAAATTTATGAGAATAAGGTTGAGTTCGTCGTTGTTTAGGTGGAACAAGCTTTTTCACACCCTTCAAGTTTTATCAGCTCGATGATATGTTTAACTAGTGTGTGAATTGGTTACTACCCTGAAATTTCGAAGGGAACTTTAACTCAACCTAAATTATACCTATTATCAGGTTTATTTTGCAGAAGAAGCCTGGTTATGTTTTACACGTTCAACAGTTGTACAGAGTTCTTCCTACTGATAGTTTGTTGACAGCTCAATACAAGTTTTGAAGTAAAAAGCGAAACAAAAGTAGAATAGTTTGCTGACTCTGGGAAATATGGGAGGGAAAAGGAGTATGACCTATGTGAATATTTTACAGATCCAACTCTAGTGTGGAGACGCTGAAATTCAGGAAAAATGACTAGATAGTAGTTCACCAGAAAGAAGAAAACATAAACTTGCACATACTCCTGCTGGAAGCTTTGCTGCTACAACTTTGAAGCGCCCCGTTTCAGGGAGTTTCCCCGACTGGGATTGCGTGTATGAACAGGTGAAAAACTTTTACTCTGGTCATCAATTTTACATGTTTGACTAAGATTATAAGTAGCTTTTTTGGGGCTTATTTGGTTACTGCTCTTGATATTGCCTGGTGGAACCTAAATGGGAAGATTCCAGTTATATTTAAACCAGTTTTAAGAAAACAAGGAAACATCACTCAATGCCTAGTTGATCGATTTTTGGAAATTCTACTTAATATAAACACCATTTTTAAGTACTTTATCGGGATTCATATATTCAATCTCGAGTTTACTAGAAATATAAAGTTCTCAAATGTGTTCAAGGAAAAGAAGTCATAAAAGATTATTTGACTTAAATATAGATTTGATTGTTTAGTAAATGCTGGTTCGAATCCTGAAAAGTGATAAAGATTATCAAGAAATTATCATTTCATTCAATAATTGAGACAAAACTTGATTCTTTACAATGAATTCAACCCCTTTGATCCTTGACCCCTTACCTTTTCCAGGTCGATGCTCTGTCCAATTTTCAAATAATTGTGACTGCGTTAATGGATATGCCTTTAGGTTAGTTTATTGTGACCCAAAATTGTAAATATAATTGAGCAATGACAGGAGAAAATCTCACCCGTATCCGTTTTTCAAAGATGTTGATTATTATGACTTTAGGTTGGTTTATTGTGGCTGGAAAGCTTTCGTTTGTGACAAACATGATTTCTATTATGATAAATAGTTAAAATTGTGACCTGTATTTTGAAAATATGGCTTACGAAATTTTTAGCCTTATATCTTCTTGGATGAGATATTGTTGATTTGTGGATGGGATTTTTTGATTTGGGCAATTCTGAATGGCTTGAAGTTAGGGTTCATTTGAGATAATAACGGTATTTGGGATCTATAAGACAGTAATTAAAATATAAAATTTAAAAAAATTGGGTCCTATAAGATAGCAATTAAAATAAAACAATTAGAAATTTTGGATTTTTAAAATTATTTTGTTTTGATAATACCTGATTTTTCATTATAGAAAAAGAAATGTTAGAGCTATGCATAATTTTCTCACCCAAAATTTCCCTTGACTAAATTGCCTACGATAGACTTTCGCCCCTCTAAAAGGGTCCACTTTCTTGACCCATCAGGGTAACACCAAATTCCCCAGACTTGGACTTTGTCCTTGGCATGGATTAGAAATGAAGCAATTCTAGCGTCACACTGTTAATATATACTTTTGGCCTAGTCTTGTGTCAAGCAAAAGCCATGTCTTTCAAGATTGCTTTATTAGTGCTGTATTTTCTAGTTGGCCAAGCAACAGTGGAAGATGTCGGGTTCAAATTCAATGGATTCCAGTTGGCAAACCTAAGTCTCAACGGCATAGCCGGGATCACCTCTAGTGGCCTCTTAAAGCTAACAAATGCCACAAAACAAAAAGTCGGTCAAGCCTTCTATCCTAGTCCCATCAACTTCAAGAACTCAAATGGCTCGGCCTTTTCTTTTTCCACTTCCTTCGTTTTTGCCATAGAGTCTGAATATCCGGATTTAAGTGGACATGGGATAGCTTTCGTGCTTGCACCGACAAGAGGCCTTCCAGGAGCTCTTGGATCCCAGTTCCTTGGCCTCTTCAATGAAACAAATAATGGCAATTCCAGTAATCATGTTTTTGCGGTGGAGCTGGATACAATCCAGAATAATGAGTTTCGTGATATCAATCCCAATCATGTTGGTATCGATATAAATGGTATGATATCTAAGAAATCAAAACCAGCAGGATATTATGCTAATGGCAATGGCGTGCTTCACAACTTGACTCTTTATAGTGGCAAGCCAATGCAAGTTTGGGTTGAATATGATGGTCTAGCCAAGAAAATCAGTGTCACACTAGCTCCACTTAATTCGAATAAACCAAATACTACTCTTCTCTCCCTGTTATACGATCTTTCACCTATACTTAAACAAACCATGTACGTTGGATTTTCATCATCTACTGGTTCGGTACTAACATCCCATTATGTTTTGGGCTGGAGCTTCAAGGTGAATGGCATGTCTCAAGGGCTCGATACATCTCGCCTTCCCAAGGTACCTCGAATTGGACCTAAGGAGAAATCTAAATTTTTGACAATTGGCTTGCCTACTATTTCGTTGGTTTTGTTGTTGACAACCATATCAGGCATGGCTTATTACATGAGAAGGAAGAAAAAGTATGCGGAAGAGCTAGAAGACTGGGAACATGAATATGGACCTCACCGATTCAAGTACAAAGATATATACGTAGCCACCAAAGGGTTTAGAGAGAAGGAGCTACTAGGGACTGGGGGATTTGGTAGGGTGTTCAGAGGTGTCTTGCCTACCTCTAAAGTTCAAGTTGCTGTCAAGAGAGTGTCGCATGAATCAAGACAAGGAATGAGAGAATTTGTGGCAGAAATTGCCAGCCTTGGCAGGCTACGCCACCGGAATTTAGTAACACTTTTGGGTTACTGCCGGCGTAAAGGTGAGTTGTTATTGGTATATGAATACATGCCGAATGGAAGCCTAGACAAGTTTCTCTACAAACAACCAAAATTCATTCTCAATTGGGACCAAAGATTTCGGGTCATCAAAGGTGTGGCATCTGGACTTCTATACCTACATGAAGAGTGGGAGCAAGTAGTGGTTCACAGAGACGTAAAGGCTAGTAACGTCTTGCTTGATGGTGAATTAAATGGAAGATTAGGGGACTTTGGCCTTGCAAGACTGTATGATCATGGAACTGACCCTCAAACTACGCATGTGGTTGGTACTGTAGGGTACCTTGCCCCAGAGCATTCAAGAACTGGCAGGGCCACAACAAGCACAGATGTATATGCCTTTGGAGCCTTTCTACTTGAGGTTGCTTGTGGTAGAAGGCCTATAGATCAACGAGCACCCACAGAAGACATAATTTTAGTGGACTGGGTTTTCTCCCACTGGACTAGAGGTGAAATTTTTACAGGCCGTTGACTCAAAATTGGGTAATGAATATGTGAAAGAAGAGGTGGAACTGGTATTAAAACTTGGGTTAATATGCTCTCATTCTGATGCTGTTGCTAGGCCAAATATGCGGCAAATTCTGCTGTGCTTAGGGAGCGCCGTTGCATTGCCAGAGTTGTCATCACTCCGTATTTCTGGAACTGGCATAATATTTGCACATGGTGAAGGCTTTGATGAATTTATTATGTCACATCCATCTTCAGTGAGCAAGGCATTTTCGTACTCTTCCTCGGTTGCTGACTCCTTGCTATCTGGTGGTCGATAATTATCTGATGTAGTGTATTATCGTATCGATCTATCTAGACCAATAAATAATAAGATCACTGATAGAATTGTATTTTATGAAACCGCACATGAATTAAATTAATTTCCTTGTATGCAAGTCATATTCATTCTTTCATCAAAATGTTACATCTCAGTTTTGTGTTTTGAGTTTTGAATTCATTTTGAATTTTGTGTTTTGGTTGTCCATTTTGGGATTGTTGAAAATGTGTTCTTTTTGACATTTTGAAAAATTGTTTTGAAAACAAACAAAATGCGTTTTGAAAATTTTGTCTTGATTATAACTGAAAACACTCAAAACGACAAATTTGTCGTTTTGGGTTTTCTTTGTAGATTTTTAACTTGTTTTCAAAAATGCGTTTTCGGAAATAGGAAATAGTACGCGTTTTCGAAAATGGGAAAGAGAACGCATTTTCACTGTTTTGAAAAATCGAAAACAGAAAACGACTTGAAAATTGTAAAGAGAACAAGTCCTTATTTTTTTCAGAAAAACGGTGACAAGCCTAGCTAAGATAGCATGTTAAGAAGAGTATGCACCCAAGGTCACTTCTAGCTTCCCCTAACCATGCATAGGTGAAAGAGGTGCGATAGAAATAGATGTTGATTACAGATAGATAGCCAATTTAATAACCTAATCTATAATAGCTTATGCAAAAATAAAAATGAAAAAATTAAGCTAACATGTAAGAGCTTGTGCTATAATCTAAAAATAAAGGGAAAATTGTAGCCATGGTACCAAACATTTCATTTTATTGTAGACTTGACACAAACATTTCATTTGTGCCACCCACAGTACAAAATCTTTCAAAAATTCACACGTGGAATTTGAATGGATGGAAACCATTAGTTTGACCGTTAATTGACTTAAAAAATGACTTTGACCAATTTTAAAGAGGTAAAATATTAATTTTGAATTAGAATAAAATGAAAAACAAAAAATCAAATCCAAATTCTCCCCACCCCAAAACAAAACAAAACAAAACAAAACAAAACACTAAAATACAGCAACACCACGGGTCAAAAGCTCCCCTACCCCCACCCCATTAACATTAGCCAAAGCATCGTTTGAAATTTTGTAGGTGAAGGGCTATTGAGATGTGAGAAGAGTTGCAAATTGCGATGGATGAAATAATTGCTAGAAGATTGCAAATCATTTTCACCTTTTTGTTCGGTTTCAGAAATTGAATTGGAAATTATAGACAACGATGACGGGCGATTGGGTGGTGAAAATTTTGACACATGAGTTTTGGAGTTTCTTTATGGGTTTGGTAATGGTGATGAAAATTTTGATGAGTTTCTTGAGTTGTGCCGACGTATGTGTTGGCATTGGGCGGTGTCTGTGGTGTGGTCAGATTTTCCTTGGGTTTCTCTTGGATAAATTCTTGGGTTTTTCTTGAATTTCAATTTAACATCATTTTCCACACAGATTTCTTGAGAAGTGTGGTCTCCATTAATGACTGATTTTTCATTTCTTAGGCTTTTTTATGCCTACTCTATGAAACTTAAGAAACTTAAGGCAGCGACAATTTATATTCTTGCTTTAGCCATATTTAGAATTCTCTCTTGATAAGGTTCGTTGGTGTGAAGCCTTATTCTCACTTATTTTTTAAAGTTTTTTCACCGAACCCTTCACCATTTTTAGCTGAATTTTGGTTGCTACAAGAACTGACTTCCTGCACCTGAATTGTGAGTCTCAACTCTACAAGAATCATCAGCGTTGATGCTATCGACGACCATGCATGCGTTAGGTAGCAGTAGCGGTGGTGGTGACGATGACTGGTGTGTGCATAGGGTGTGGGGGTGGATAACTTTTTGATTTTTTGTTTATTTTAATTCAAAGTTAACATTTTACCTATTTTGAAATTGGTCAAGTCAATTAACGGTCAAATTAACGGTTTTTATCCATTTGGACTCTAGATGCAAATTTTTTAAAGGTTTGGTATCGTGTATGACACATGAAATATTTAAGTCAAGTCTATAACAAAATGAAAGGTTTGATAACGTGGTTGCAATTTTCCCAAAAATAAATTATTGAGTTGGCAGTATCTTAACAGCCCCATAGAACAGGCTGATCATTAAATTTAATGATCACGTAATCAATTGTCATTAGTAAATAAGACGGAATAACCTTTGGTGAAACCAAATTAAAGTGTGATGACTTTATTGTGTTTGAATAATATATAATCATACGACTTGTCATCCTATATATTTTGTGGAATATAATATAATTTTATTTAAAAAGTACTACATGTTGTAAAACTATAAGATAAATATTGATAATTATCTAGTTTTATCATCATGTATATGTTATATAGTTTAGAGAGTTTATTTCATTTCAATTATAACTTTAATTTTAAACTCTATAAATATGGTCTTGATTGTCAATAAAATACATAATTGAGTTTTGACTCTTTATTTATTCTATTTTATTTCTTTAATTTTATAATATATTATCAGCACGAACGCTTTTATCTAATTATTAATTTGTATTAGGAAAAAAATTAGCGATCGAAGCTCTCTGCACCATAGTTTTTACACAATTTCACATTGTGATTTTTTTAACAATACATGTTTCTGCACCCAAATTCCAATTCTGCGCTCAATTCTAATATTCTATATTTTGCACTCAATTTTGGAAATCCCCTATGTATGTTGTTTACTTGAATATTATGATGGAATTTGCATGTATGTCTTGTAACATAATAATTTCTTTTCTTTATTAAAATTTTGTTGCATGGGGTTTGTGTAGAAAATTTAATATGTAATTAAGTTTTGGAATGCATATTCCATTGAATTTTTTTACCTCTCATTATGCACGGCAATTGCTAAAAGTAATGGTTTTTAATAGTTTTAATTGCATATTAAATTAAAGTAAACATTATCTTGTGATTATGTGAGGGAACCAGTAGTGTAAATTATTATCTTTTGTATAAAAAAATATGTGATTATATAATTTGATTAAATATTATTTTATGGTATTGACCTATCACAGTGTGATTAAATATATTTTTTTCATTTATAAACTTTAAATTGATCATGTTGTTACTCATGAAAAATCACAACTTTGCAAATAATTAATACACTGCTATAAAATATGCTCCTGAAGAGTTAATATTTTTAAATAATAGTTTGTTGATATTATTGAAGTAGCACAACATTTTTAATATTGTAAAACAATTTTCATTGCTCCAAAAGAGCATGTTATTACAATCTTAATATTCAAAAATAATATTGATCGATTTTTGGATAAAAGCACAATTTTTAATATTTTAGAAGGATATTGATATATTGCACTTGAAGAAGCAAATATATGGCTTCTGAAGAACTAATGTTTCGAAATAATAGTTCGCCATTGTCCCTTAAGTCTCACAACTATTATAATTAATATCACAAAAGAATATTACTTACTCAAAAGCAAAAATTATAATTTTCAATATTTCAAAATAATATTGACATATTACTCTTGAAAAGTAATAATAAAATATAACGTATTCTCGAAGTAGTACATTATAATTCTCATTAATATTCTAGTTAGATTTTTATTTGCTCTCGAAGAGCATAATAATATAAAATCTAACATAAATTATGTTTCTACTCCTGAAGAGTAAATCCTTACATAATTTATTATTTTAAACAATAATATGGTATTGCTTCTGAAAAGCATTATATTATTGTTATTCTAGAACGAAGTACTATTCAAACGTTTGAATATTTCGGAAGAATATTGCAAAATTATTTGAATCAATTAATACAAATAAATCTTCTTGAATAACATTGTGTTGCTCTGAAATAAGAACAATTTTATATTTATTAATATTCTTGAAGAATATTATGTGGTTATTTTATAAGAATCACAATTTAGATGTTTCAATATATATATTATATTGATCCTAGAGAGTTGCAATTTTAATTAAATTGCTTCTAAAGAATATTGTTTTGAGACTCCAAGAGTCACTATTGTGTGATATGAAGGGATAAACTTAATATTGTTAATAATTTGTCCTTCACTAAATAAAAGAGAAACGTGAAAAAGTTTTTAATAGTGTTTTTTAATGGTACACTATACTAAACTCCAGTGACCATTTTATTGTTTGACATATTCAGTTGGACCATCACTGAATCAATAATGTTGCAAAATTAGAAATTTTAATACACGTGATGATAAAAAACTATACAGAGAGTAGGGAAGAAGAATGGAGAGAAATCGAGACAAGAGAGAAGAAGAAAGAAAAAGAAGGGTTGAGAGACAAAGATCGTGAAAAACAAGATAAAAGACAAGAATAAGGATGAGGAAGAAAAGAAGATGACATAGGAAAGAAAATGAAACACTAGCAATCTTGAAGATTGGAACCATTTTATCTTTGCCTGTTAGAATAACATATAATAAGTTAATGCTTTTAGAAAATTTTAGGCTTATAATGAAAAATGAATACTTCTTTACTATACATTTTCAAGTCAATGCGAGTCAATGGTTGTGTGATAGCAAAAGTATTAATCATTCAGAATGATAAAATGTTGGCTATAGAAAAAAAAAGTCCGATGATATCTCCGTGCGTGCACGGAGATGGTGTCTCCGTGCCACACGGAGACCCCAAGACATATGTGTGTCTCAGTGTCACTGTGTGAGACACGGAGACACGCCTCTATGTCTCCACGGAGTCTCCGTGTGGCACGGAGATGGTGTCTCTGTGTCTCACACGAAGACACACAGATGTCTCAGTGTACCAATGTTTCCGTGTCTCACATGGAGACACGCACGGAGACATACAGATGTCTCTGTGTCTGCGTGCACGCCTCACATAGATAAATTTTTTTCCAATGTTAATAATAACATTTTCACTAATGACATTTTCACTATTAGTTTAAAATTGTCCGGAACAATTAGAAAAGTTGTGGAGAGAAAAAGGAAATAAGATGGGTAAAGTGAAGAGTTTTTTCCCTTTCTAAGTAAGTTAGGAATTAAAATTTGATTACTTGTTTTCCCCTTTTTTTGCAGATGAAGTTTTTACTAAATGTTATAATAGGGTACTCTAACTTCAATCTTATAATATCCTAAATAAGAAGGCTATGCAATAAGTAAATATTTTTTTTTCCTGGGCCTTGTCTTCGTTGGTAGAAAAGCACCTTGTCCCCAAGCTTTTCTCTATTTCCCAAAAGTGAGTTTTTAATTTTGGCAGATGCATAGTTTATTTGGTGATGAATATAAGTCCATTGCCTCTTTACTAATGGATACATAATTCTTTTCGCAAAAGTTTGTAAACTGTAATATATTTCTAGTGTCCTGGAATCTCCTTTTTAAAGCTGTGACTAACCTCATATTTCTGTTCGCAGGGTAAGACATATAGTGTTCAGGAGCTACAAAGTACGTTTTGAGAGATATCTCGAGGATTTGAGATTACTCAATGCAAGTTGTCATCAACAATCCACGTATGGGTGACATTCATCTTCTGCACACATCTTTGTATTTCTGGGACTACATCGGGATGTTCATCAAAAATATGTCAATTTGCCTTTGAAATGCATACAACAAATAGGTTTTGCCAGTGAGAAATAAGTGTAAAGTTTTCAAATAACTCTTTGAAACAAAATATGGTTAATTTGATGACCTGATTTAATATGCAATTTTTCTTGACAATCTCTCTTGAATTTTTGATGTTTTTTATAAGTTTTTACTCTTGCCTTTAGAACCGGTTGTCCCTCAAGTGTAATCAGTGAAATACAAGGGACCAAAATTCAATGGGGGCAACTGCCCCTACTTGTTCTGACTCAAGATCGTTGAGACAAGTTGTTTCAAGACGCTGGATAGATAAGCTAGTCTTTAAGTTGATAGGTCGGAATCTTAGTCTACAAACGTGTCATCGCACTTCAAAGTTCACCATGTTTTGGCATATGGCTGACCTCTCCACTGCATCTCCAGTACGTGCTCTTAATTTTGTTTGCAGAATATGTTATGCTTTTGTTTTTACGTGCTAATTTGGATCCAAGTAATGGATGTTAGTATTGGTTAATAGTTATACACGAGCTTCAGTATGTCATCTTCGATGACGCTCTATGCTTGTTGCTTCAAACATTAAATTGGGCTTAATAGCACAAAACGTCCCCACGTTTGACACTTCTTGCAGAAAACGTCCATACGTTTCATTTTTTTTGCATTTTCGTCATTATTTCAACGTTTCATTTCAGAAAACATCATTTTTCAATATTTTTAACGTAAAATGACTAATATACATTTCTATTTAACTAAAACAAAAAAATAAAGAAAAATAAAGAACAGATTGCAATCTTAATCTTAAACTTTTTTTAAAAGTGCAA